>JAAEAF010008740.1:49557-81594 GCA_011037195.1 Triatoma infestans | reverse complement strand
CGAAGGTCCCACTTTCAAGATATCCATTCGAAGCAGGTGTAGTTAGTTTCTTTTAAGTTATCATTCAATTTGCTTGACCTCTTTACAAATTAAGCTAGGATAAATTTTTAATTATTATTGAATTGTGTTATTAAGTGTGTGTGATTTTAGATATTATTTTTTTAAATAACCCAGATAAAAAAATTCACATATAACTGAAAATATACATAGTATATGACTCCGAAATGTAATTAGGCAAAAAAAAAAGTCGTATTTCCGGTAAACCAATTTTATTCAAACTCTGAATTTTGGCAAAACATTAATATTATAAATATAATCGTATTGATATTATACTGAAGTGACACTTTAGAGAAAAGCCTAACGTCCACCCATCACCCAGAACACTATCCTTAGATGAATTTTCCGGGAAAAATATCACAAATAAAACTTGTAGCTCTTTATAGGATTAGTTGATGTACCAAGTTTGAAGAAAATTGTTAGAGCGACTTTTGAAGAAATTGCAATAAACTAAAAAATCTATTTAGTAAAGACGGTCTTGTTCCCTACTAGCACCTGAACGAAACACCAAGTATCAACATTCTGCCATTTTTCAGGTTTGAGTTTTGCTGAGCGGTACACAGACACACGCTGAACAAACTTGGTAGTAAGAGACAGTAAACAAATAGTGACATTTTATTAGTATTATTTCTCAATGAATTTAAATTTAGTAATCTGTTACAAACTTTCGAAGAAAATGTTTGATAAAACTTGTTCATCCTATTTAGAGGGAGAGAATTAATAAAAAGCTTCTAATTGTAAATTTACACATTTCAGGAGCTTATCACATTTGATGAAATACTTTTGAGGGTGGCTCTTAATCATTGAGACAAGAAAAAGGATATCACTTATCAGTGGGATTGGATAGTGGATGTCTTATCATTGAGAGACAAGACGGTTTGGCAGTTCTTATCAGTGATAACACAAGGAGTACCAAAAATGCGGTATTTTTTATCACTGAGATAAGACGGAGGGTAGAGCTTATCGCTGAGATGAATCAGAGAGAAGCAGTATTATGATTCAGACATCTGAGATAGGAGCTGTTTCACTGATACAAGAAAGAGTATAGCACTTATGCGACGCAGCATAGATGCGACAATTGTTATCCTTTGGCATGACAGTAGTAGTTCCTCTGTCTGTGATTTCTTATCATAAGAAAGAGGAAATGTAGTTTATAATTTCTCTTACTGTTGGTAAAAGGGAGTTGCGATCGTGGCAAAGTTTCGAAATTGAGCTTTCACTGGGAATACATGTTTTGACGTCCCCTGAGTATGAAAAAAAAAAAATGAGCGAATGATCCGTATGTGCGTGTGACCACAATATCACAATAACCGTACAATCAGAGGAAGCTCAAACTTGGTATTCCGTTTAGGTATCAACCCCACGCAGATTTCAGACAAAATCCAACCACAAGTGTGACTCTACTGAATACTTCTTTTTCTAATAATTTTCTTTAAACATCCTACACCCCCATCAAAAGTACCCATCGCTTTTATTTGAAACATTTTCCCCGGAAAATTGATTTTCCGAGGGTTTCTGGGGGAACAGTTTGTTAGTTAAGATTTCTCTAAAGTAACACTTCAATGTATGGTTCTACCATTTATATAACATAAATATACATTACAAGCTGTTGTGGTTGGTTCCAGTAAGCTGGAAAGCATCAGAGATATTTTCCGTGATAGCCTGCTCCTTTTTGTGGTCATCTACCGATTTCGGGCGTTCACCCATCCATCATCACGATGTTTTTGTGATAACATAGAATTGCACAGAGCAAACTAAATCAAACTGTATCAACTAAATTTGTTCAGTACAAGTTTATATTATCTAACTGTTTTGACAAAAAACATCCTGATGATATGCAAATGCCCATAAAATGAAGCAGGCTATCATGGAAAATATCTTTGACACAAATTAGAAATATTCCTAGAATTCCAATTTTGAACAATGTCAGTTAACTTGAAGTGCGACTTTACATAGTAAGATTTG
The DNA here is from genome assembly GCA_011037195.1 of Triatoma infestans. Taxonomy (NCBI): domain Eukaryota; kingdom Metazoa; phylum Arthropoda; class Insecta; order Hemiptera; family Reduviidae; genus Triatoma; species Triatoma infestans. The sequence goes on along the minus strand of JAAEAF010008740.1, from coordinate 79,572 downwards.
ATATGTGGGGGGGGGGGGGGGGATTTTCTCGAAAAACGACCACAGCTTATTTCTTTTAAACTTTGGTATTAACAGCAGTGTACTTAAATGTTTAGAGTTTTATTTTAAACTAAACGTATACAAAGGATAATTGTCTCATATATACAAAGGAAATAGTTTAATTACGTTCATATGTTAATGGTTCTCTGACGGAATGAATACTAATGCAATTAAATAGATAAAAAATTAATAAAAAACAAAGTTTACAAAGCCAAATAGCCTTTCAACTCAATGCATTTCTTCAAACTTATAGCTTTTAGTTAATAATAGCTGAGGGTTGTCAAGTTTGGACCCCTGCAAAAACTGTGAGTGTATTGAATGATAGTTAATCAACGAACGGTCTACATGTGCGTTGTATTAATTAAAAATCTAAAAAACAAAACAGTTCACCGGTAACGCAAAGTTGGTTATCCATTTATGTCGTTAACGCATTGTGCAATAATATTTTTGTAAAAAAAATCGATCACTCAGAAAGTGCGGACTATACTGAATCATTTTTTCGTCATTTTGTCCAAAAAATTGCGCCGATTATTTCTGTTTTTTTTTTTAACTACATATTATTATTATATTATCGTCTGTGGGCAGGGACCAAACCCTACGCTCTCCAACGCCTCACAGGGCCATATAGTACCCCAACGGTACACAACAACAACAAACCGGGTCTAGAACAACTATCCAGACCCGGGTCTAATCCATCTAAGATTCATCGCAGTCCGAACAAATCGGACAATAACCTTAATGGGAAATAGCCTAAGTTCATCCACAGACATCCTGCTCCGACCAAAGGTCCTGAACCTAATTTCCTCACAACCCAGACAATCTGTCTTAAGATGGACGGGTGTTTCCTCCTCTGTCTCACAGACTACAAAATGGATCTGGCATGAGCCCCATTACGTAGAGATGTCTCCTTAAACCTCAATATCCAGTAAGGGATCCAACCAGATGCCTGAGAGAGCTCCTGAAAGACACAGCAACGTCTCACTAATAGTCCTATTCGGACCACCTAAACTACCTATACTATCTACACACATAAATACCCATTACTTTCTCATTACATTTGTTATCATTTTCTCGTAAAAGTTGATTTTTAGAGTTTTTTGGGGAAGCAGTAGCGTTGAACTTTCCACTAAAGTATCACTTCAGTACAATATATGGTTCTGCTATCTATGTAATGTGAATATATACATAATGTTAAGGATTTCTACGAATTTCAAAATTTGAACAAAGTTTGTTAGCCGAAGTGTGATTTTATAGAGCAGGGTTTTGTTTTTTGTTTTTTTTTTCTCGAAAACGACTGTAAAGATTTCTTGTAAACCTAGACGACTAAATGCACATATATAACTGAGACTTTAAAATTCAAATGTGTTTGTTCAATACAGATGGCGCGTTCAACAATGTAATGTTTATCTATCTACCTCTCCCTCCCATCGCCTCTACAATGTTTTCATGTTAGGACAAATTAGTAAAATTGTAATTGTGTCAAATTTGCTATATTGAGTTTTCAGTAGAAATACATGTTTTGAGGTCCCCTGAGTCCAAAAAAGTGGTATCTAGATAATGGTCTCTGTTTGTGTATGTGTGTGTGTGTGTGTGTATGTGTATATGTGAACACCATAGCTCAGAAACGAAAAATCGCAGAACGTTCATCCTTCTTGGCATTTTATTTGGGTATAGATATGTCTATACCCAAATGTCCTATGGGATTCTACAGGACCTTAATTGCCAAAATTCCTCAACCGATACTATTACGAATAGATTTTTCAGTTTTTTACAATTTTGCTCGGAAACGGCTCCAACGTTTCCTCAAAACGTGGAATATTAACTATACATACAACTTTTATTTGTAATATTTCTCTGGGTAAATTCATTTAAGCGGGCTTTTGGTGGTGAGGTGGGGTTATGTTTTTCTCTAAAGTGCTATTTTATTTTATTATATAATTGTGTCATTTAAATAATATTAAATAGAATTATATATATTGTCAATATTCCGATTTTGAATTACATCAGTTGACCGGATTTGCTTTTTTACTGAAATTATTCCAGCTTTCTACGATTTTATCCATAAAAATCACAGACGGATTTCATTAAAAATTTACACTAACTATGAATACAGGTAGTCTTATCACATTTATTAGGATTTTTTTTTCATGACAATTCATTTAAAGAAGTTTTGGAGGGCGGAGGTGTGTACGGCTTCTACAAACAAAGTCATTTTTATTAAGTTTAGATTCTCCAATTGATTCAAAATTGTAGGTTGAAATCTGGCACTTAAATCTGTGTGAAATCCTGAAGTCCTGTAAGTTTTTCACGACAGTTTGTTTTGTATTCTATGCGGTTGTAACTCCTACCTATGTATAAAGGATGAAATCTGATTAAAATCTATCCCTTTCATTTTGATAGTTTTTACCAAGGAAATTGATTATTGTAGAGAAGCTGAGAGATATGATGCTACACTAAACGTGCCATTCTGTTGTAGTGCAGCTCCCTTCTGCTGTGTGTAACAGACGGCAACCAAATGTTTAGCAAGAATTCAATAGAAAATAAATCAATTATAACTATGTAAATTGCAATCAGCGAAAGTTGTGTCAGTATGTCGCACCAGATTTTTACACTTTTACCAAAAAAAAAAAAAAATATTGTGCAATTCACTAGACAAATTCAAGCCAGTTTACGTTTCGACAACATGCATTATCAGAATGTTTTATTATGCGTTCTTTATTTGGCTAAATAATTGCAAGCATCTGTGTAGGGAGAGCGTTATCATGCATTAAATGTATACAAATAGCAGTAGTATAGCATATTGTTTTGTTTACTAATAAAAGAGGAGAACAGTGCACACATGGAGTGGGCATATAAGAACTTTATAACGAATAAGAATGAAAAAATAAAAGATGCAAGAGAAAGACAAGAAAATGAAGAAAGCTTTGTGGAGTTAGGTATTAAGGAGGCTTTGTGTATTGTTGGATCTTTAAGGAGGCTGGGGGCAGCCAGATCTGGCAACACTGTTGAAAGTCTAAGGATTGTAGAAAGAGGACAAGACTGGGATGTCGGGGTGGACATTAGAGATTAGGAAGGTTCTTAAGTAAAGACATGCGCAAGCTAAGCGGCCCTTTACTGGGGGCTCCATACCTCTAAGGGAGAATACTCCTCCGCCCCTTCTTCTTAAAGGAAATACCTCTCCTCCGATGCGGTCCAATCCGTGCAAACCTTCGGGGGCCTATCGATCCGTATACTTGTGAACCGGGGCCGATGGGGGGTGTCGAGTTGTTGGACAAGAGAGAAGGTGAAGTGCCCTTTTGGTGGTTCCGCCACTGCAAGTACCCTCTTCTTCGACTGAACGCCCCAATACGGTTTCAATGACTGACTTTTTCCAAGCCGAACCTACTCTATGTTCCTTTTCCCACTGCTAACGGTTACCCCACCTATTCTTTTTCTTTTTTAGAGAATTTTTTACATTTTTCTTGCCTGCCCTTCGTCTAGTTACGTTTTGCCACTCCTAACTTTTTTTTTGTTTTTTAATTTCTACATAGCGAAAGGGTTACTTATGTGTAATAGTGGGAGAAATAGCGCCTGCGCTCTTTGTTATAATACAGCCACGCCCATTTTCGATCGTTCCCATTCTTCTACGCCCGTTCTTTGGCCCCCTCAACTCATTCACCACGTTCCTCCATCCACGTTGCTTCCACTAGCAGGTTAAGAAAAATTTCTTAACTCCTTCCGCTCTTAAATATTATTTCTCCCCTAGAAAATCTGTTTATCTTTTCAAGCATCAAATTATTTGTTGTCCAAAAGAAACGTGAAGTAATTTCTGCGCTTCTTCATAACACTAATAGGCAGGATACTATATTTTCTTTTTATACAAATTTAAAATGTGGAAATTATAAACTATTTAAACAATAGTGACTAATAATAATTAACTAATTCGCTTCAAAACATAAAAGCGAATTAGTTGAACCTCATTTCTAACTAGGAGGAAATTCAGCTGAACTTAATTTTCCTCAAAACATTTACTCTCACTAATTTTACAATTTTTATAATTTAATTTATTTATTTAATTGTTTATTAATTAAATTTACTTGTAGCTGTGAAAAAAAAAATCTGAGATCAAACATTATGCAAATTAATCTTATTTTAATTAATACAATTTAATTAAAACATTCTTTAGAATTGCAACCTTTTGCAATGTTTACTTTGATTGGCCATAAAAAGAAAAGGAGGTAGGGGTTATAAACTTCGATACCTGAGCGTAAACTTGTGTGGAGCGCCATCTGTTACCACCAAAAAAACTTGTGTAGTTTAAATTTAAACTTATATGAAAGACCCTAAAAACTCCTTCAAAAATAAACAAAATGTTTCAAATAAAAGTGACAGGTATTTATGTGTGTAGATTGTATTGGAATTTGAAAGAAAATCGTTAGAGACTAAATCGAAAACGACTATAACGATTTTCTTTAAACCTGGAATACTAATTGCATCACTTTTATTGGAAACATTTTTGCGAAACATTAACTTTCAAAATGTTATATGTGATTGGTTCCATATTTTTAGCGCTCTATTCTGGACTACAATGTAATCACAACTATCTGCTGCCCCCCTACCTCTAAACTATATTAGGACAAATGAGTATAGTTTGAAGTTTAAAGAAGATTTGTCATTGTATATATGATAATTCTATCAACTTAATAATTATTTATTGTATTAACTAGACTAAGAGATAGTCGTTGTGATTGAGATAATTATATTGTGGTACCATGTTCGGGGGCCTTTGTCTTGGATTTTATTTGATGTATCAATATGAATAATATATTATATTCTTTTTCTTCTCCAAAGTTGATGGCTTGCAACAGTCTCACATAATGCCAGACAGAATTTGCAATGTTGCATTTAATATCAAAATTACATCTCTACAAACCTCTATTACTGAAATGGAATTGCAATGTTAGAATATTTAGTTGGGCTGGTGATCAAAATAGTTGTGCAGATTTTACTTGAACGGCTGTGTGGAGCCCACTATGTTAAAACCAAGAAAGTATAACTACGAAACTTCTTCGAAGTTATTAATCTATCAATGCTTCTAATATGTATATATTATGTAGACGGTAAAAGCATAAAGGGGTGGGTGGGTCTTGTTGTTACAAATTTCAGTTAACATTTTTTAATTGCTGTATATTGCACTCAAAATTGCTGAAAATTGATTCATTTGTTGTCTCATTTATTTCTACTAATTACATATTTTTTTGAAATTTTTCAAAATGAAGTAACATTTAAAAAATTCAAATACTATAAAAATGCGCATACTGTAACAACGTGCCCTTCGGTGGTGCTTGTTGTTACATGCGGAGAGTAAGTTGTTACAATGTATAAAATACATGTTTGGGCGTTTATTTTAAGGAAATAATACTGAAGTATGTTCAATAAACAAATTATCGGATTTTTATTTTAATAATAATAGCAGCTTGGTTATGATCTAAACGTGGATTATTACAAACTTAAATGCTTGAACATTCATTCTCTTTTATTCACTGTCACTACCCATCTCTAAGTCCGAATTACAATTGTGGCAAATATATCTAGGTTCATTTTTAACACATTTTGAATGGGCCCATCTTTTGCACTGCATGCATTCAACCCAATTTTCTCCACCTTTTGACGCGACCATGGTTTTAAACATTTCAGCCAGTCTTCATCTTCTTTGCCGGAACTTGATGATGGCAAAATTATTTTTTTGATTCTTTTTCGCAGCTTTGGAGATATAATATTATTTATTGGGGGGTAAATTTAATTAATAATTAAATAATTAGAATTTATAATGTAAATCTTCTCTAAAGGGATCTCGTGAGGTCTGAGTTCACCTGAACTAGGAATGAATGTGAAATAAATCATACATAGCTCATTATTATCATGTATATATTTAATAATAAGAAAATAAGTTAATAAGTTAGTATCAAATCTTGTCTTAAGATAAAACCAAAATTAGAGGGATTAATTCATAATAAGACTTACATATAAAAATTTGTTGAAGGTTGGGTTTGCACCATTGCACTATTATACATTTTCGGATTGCACTGCTTTGTCCTATACACAGATTTCTCATCACTACAAATTTGATCCTTCACTATTTCTGGCCCTAGATTTATATAATCCCTCCCTCCACTGAAGAGTGAAAGGAAGGGAAATTCCTTTTATTTTAACTGAAGGTATTCTACCTTCATAACTGTTCCCTATTGTTTTCACCCAACATTCGTAAAAACCCAGATTGCAATAAATGGCAACTAATATTAAGTATATTTTAAACTAATATATTTCAATTAATTATAAAACCATTATTGATTTTTATTATTATTATTTCTTCCAAGGAGCTACACATTACAGAGACACAGATTTTCTTTTTTTAGAATTGCCAACTTTCTCGTTTTTCTTGTTTTTTGCTTCATTTCTTTTAAGATCTGCCGTGATTTGATTTTAAGATATGCAGTGGGGCGTTGTTGTTACACTGTAACAACATGCTCCAACCAAGTGTAACAACTAACCCCACTGACGCATTTCACTAATTAATCCATAAACACATAGGTCAAAGAATACTAGCGCAACCATATTCGATTGAAATTATTGTTAAGGATGTATGAATTAACAGTATAAGTATGAAAGCCTTACCATTAGTAATTTACAGATCACAGCTTTCGGTTTCAATAATAATATGTAGCTTTCACTATGATATTTCGAGGAAAGTCGAACAATGTCGCCAAATGCAACAGAATCTTAGCGGGAACTGGATATAACAAACAGCACTCGCATATCACTCAACTTTGACAGATATGCTTCTCTCAGACGATTTTTTAAAAATTACACGTAACAACATGCCCCTGTAACAACAAGCCCCACCCTCCCCTATTATACATATATATTAGTGGTACTTTAGGAGGTAAGCGTAATGCTACTCTTCCCGCCAGAACCCCTACAAAATCAATTTACCCAAGAAAATGTTACAAATAAAAGTGATAGGTATTTATGTTACAAATAAAAGTGATGGTGAATAAAATAGTATACGATGTTTAAAGAAAATCTTCAACCATTTGCAACAAAATCACGTAAAAACGAAAGAATAACAAAAAAAATGCAGTCAAGTTTCACTTCCGGTTGATGGATTTTGCTCGAAATCTTCGTGCCTGATGCGGTGGTAGTATCTAATCGGAATGCCAAATTGGAACTTCCTGCGACTTTTCATTTTTGAGATATTCTGTTAAAACACAAACACACACACCCACACACTACACACAGATCATTCGCTAAAAAACTTCTTTTTTTTTCGTATTCAGGAGACCCCAAAACATGTATTTCCGGTGGAAACTCAATATCAAGTATTTGACAAGATCGCAGTGCTGATGTAAATTCAAATGTTTGTCCCCCATGTATTATTGTAAATGTCTTATAAAAGTCATGTTTTATTGGCGGAATATTTTTCCATAAATTCACCATATATTTTATTTGCCCCTTTAGAAATTGCTCTACAATTAGGATACAATAATGGTTACCTCATATTATTTAAGATTGCTGGCCTAACTACGCTGTTTTTTTTTTTCATTATTATTATTATTATGTCTAATATGTGAAATGTGTCATTCTCGTCAAAATGATATTTGAACTTAAAGCTGCTTGGGTTTGACCTCTTGAACAGCCAATTGACTGTTAGCCACTTGTTGTTTGTTTATTTGTTGGCGATGGCATTTACTAATAGTGGTAGAAAGGAGGTCTAGGTGATTCATTTCGATAATACTAAAAAGTCGAATACAATAATTAACAATTCACAAGTACTTTGCTTCTGCGGTAGTTAAACTGTAACTAACTAATTTATTTTACTTTATTTTTGTGATGAGACACCACTAACCAATTTACCAATTATCATCAAGTACTTGTTTCTATCATCAAGTACTTGTTTCAGCATTTGAATTGCATTGTTGCAATGATTTACATTAGCAGCTATTTCCAAACTGGGAGGCAAACCTTCCTGGGAAGGCATAGTACAAAAAGGAAGCGCAAAAAGTTTAACAGAAATGTAATTTTCATACCATATGTACATTAGAATATACAGGGTGACCAGAGTTATATGCTCCACCCACTTTTTTTTTAAACGGCGGGAAATTTCGAAAAAATAGAAAACACGTATTTAATCATTTTTAGTCTAGTTTATTTTCAGTGATTGATCCATTTTTTTTATACCCCAATATCCCGAGATACAGCATCCAACTTTTTTTTTCAAATGGAACATTATATTTTTTTTGGCATATTTTTATAGTAATTGAGCCTCTAAAAAAATTAAAAAAAAAAAATTTAAAATCGGTTAGGTTTTTCAAAAGTTATGGTAATTTAAAATATGAAAAACAAATTTCAGTTTAATGTCAAAATTACCTTATTTTTTCTTTAAAGAAGCTCTTCAAACTGGGCACCAATCTTCAAGCAAAACTGGCAAAATGTCTCTTAAAAAAGTTAGATACCTTTCACCAGTTAAGTTCCCTCTGTAGAAGTAAGGGCCGATTAGTTGGTTTCCTCAAACTCCACAACAAACATTTGTAGAAAAAACAACCTAATGGCGTGTGGCGAAGGTAACTTGTGGATTTTCTTCTGCCCATATTCTAAAGTTCCAACGATTAGAAGGCCATTGTTGGTAAACTTTGATTCATCAGTCCATAAAATTGTGCATTTTTTGTGGGGATATCTAAAAAACAAAGTGTACAGTAACCTTAATCCCATGACTTCAGTCGAAGATATGGAACGTCGAATAACTCTAGCCTGCTAGATGTTGACTTTGCCACCTAAGTGCTGCTACAAACAGAGCGTGGGAGTCCAGAGCTTTGGCTTGCCTATCCGTTGATGGTGCCCAGTTTGAAGAGCTTCTTTAAAGAAAAATAAGGTAATTTTGACATTAAACTGAAATTTGTTTTTCATATTTTAAATTACCATAACTTTTGAAAAACCTAACCGATTTAAATTTTTTTTTTTTTTTTTTTTTTTTAGAGGCTCAAGTACTATAAAAATATGCAAAAAAAAAAATATAATGTTCCATTTGAAAAAAAAAAGGTGGATGCTGTATCTCGGGATATTGGGGTATAAAAAAATGGATCAATCACTGAAAATAAACTAGATTAAAAATGATTAAATACGTGTTTTCTATTTTTTCGAAATTTCCCGCCGTTTAAAAAAAAAGTGGGTGGAGCATATAACTCTGGTCACCCTGTATATATAATATATAATAATATATATATATATATATTTGCTTATAGATAAATTACATAATTTTCATAGCATGGAGCCCATGTTTTACATGTACATTAACGATGAAAAATAAAGAATAAAAAATTACATAAATTACTGACATAATAAATTCTTTTATCAAGGACCATTTCCCGTGATAGCCTGCTTCTTTTTGTGGTCATCGACTGGTTTCGGGCGTTCGCCCATCATCAGGATGTTTTTGTCAAAGCAGTGTAATAACTTAGACCTGCACAGACCAAATACAGTTGATATACTGTGTATGAACAGAATATTGGATAAAATTTTCATACGATACTTGATTGAAACAACAATTGCAGGGTGATTTTTCAATTTTGATTGAATCGAAGTGAAGAATATTTAATATTTTGCCAAGCAAAGCAGTGCAAGTACTATTGTCATTTGTGTGCAAGTACTATTGCCATTCGTAACATCATATTTATACGAAACGGGATTTTCTGCAATGAAATGAGAATATCAAGCCCGTTTATTAGTAGAAAAACAGTTACGATAGCACTCTCGTCAATGCAACATAGATTTCATTAACTTTGTACTAATAAACAAGCACATCTATCCATCATTAAAAATAAATTAATCTAAAAACGAATTACGTCAACATTAGATTTTTTTTTTTTTAAGTAGGGGTAGTAACGAATGAATGAATAAATGAAGATTTTACTTACATATTTACAGTACATTTTACAGCAAAACATGCTTCAAACGCTTGTGTTTGTATCTTTTATAATTCTTTGTCTCTGTATTATAATCAACAATGGTATTAATGTGACTGTGTACGCTGAGTTTACATGATTTTATAAATTTTTCAGTTAATTTATAAACAGCAACATAATGGCAACGTCCAGCACAGCATGCATCGCGGTCTACCTAGGAAAAGAGCCGATCACCTTTAGACACTTATTTTGCACTCTTTGCAGCTTGTTGTAATTTGTAGCACAGGTGTTAGACCAGACCGGAGCGGCGTATGTACAAATACACAGGGCGAATGTATAAATAATATAATAATTTTTTATTACAAATATTCAGTTGCGAGTTCCTGTTGAGTAGAGAAAATAAATTACAGATAAGACCCAATGACCTATCGCTGACTGTATTTATGTGTCTAGTGAACATTAGTCTTATAATCAAGAACTAGACCAAGATACTTCACTTCCTTCTTCCAGGGAAGTGAGCTGCCGTTAATTTTAACAAATTTATTGATTACAGGTCTTCTACGTGTAAACAGAATAGCTTCAGTTTTGGCTTCATTGGGTCTTATCCTCCATTTTTTAAAATATTTAAAACTTTTTTCTAAAGCTATTGTGAGATGGTTGGTGATAGTATCAATTCTGAAGGATGATATAAAGAAAGCTGTGTCATCGGCATAGAGAGCACAACTAGCTTTGACCTTTAGTTTAGTGAGGTTGTCAATATATAAATTAAAAAGTGTTGGCCCCAGAACAGAGCCCTGGGGGACGCCAGCTGAAATCTGAGGAACAACTACCAACTACACAACTTTTCTATTCTCCAAATAACTTTTCAATAGATACACAAGGTATCTGGGAATCTTACAGTTGATCATCTTATAAATTAAACCTTATGCCATATACAGTCAAACGCCTTCTCTACATCGATTAACGCCATACCGGTGTGCTTGTTTAAATTGAAATTATGCCAATAAGATCAGTAACCCTGGCAAGTTGTGCAATGGTGGAGTGATGAGCTCTGAATCCGAACTGTTCACAAGAAATTAGATTATTGTCCTCAATAAATGAACTGAGCCTCTTTAGAATAATACGTTTGGTAATTTTACTTAGGCATGGCAGTAGCGAAATAGGGCGATAACTGCTGGGTAAGGACAAATAATTACCTTTTGGTTTAGGAATTACTATTATTTTAGCAGATTTCCACAGGTTACGAAAATATCCGAACATTAAAATGTAATTAATAATTTTAGTGAGGTGTATTAAGCTTTTTTTTTGAAATATTTTTAATTAGTCTGGTGCTGATACCATCAATCCCGGGTGATTTGTTATTTCTTAATTTAGAAATAACTGCTTTCAATTCTTTGGGATACGTTAACTTGCAATTGGTATGTTTGTCTAAAGGGACAAACAATGTTTTGGTGGTAGAGAGTACATGGCGTGTAAAAGAAGGCACACCGATGTCAGTGTTCATACGGTGACACTTACAAAAAAGTCTGCTAAGACTGTGGCTTTGTGTTTAGCAGTGTATGCGAAGCTACTAAGAACTACTGATTGCTTGTTAGTCTGGGCATTAATGTTTAAGGAAAGTGGTGGGATATGTAGACTCTTATTTTGCACACCATTGACTATTTTGTATAATTTGTTATCACGAGGAGATAACTAAGAGAGGGTGTTACTCTAGGATAGGTTTCTGTGGAGCTGCAATAGTTTAGAGATAAGTACAATTAGCTTATTTAGAGTTCTCTTCAACCAGCGTTGTCGGTGTTTAGAGAATGCTTTCTTGATTATATTCTTAATTTTTATTAAAGCTGAAATAATTCCCGACAATTGCTGAGAATTGTAGAGGTACTAACATAAAGTTTGGAAACCACTGCATTAGAGTATGGAGTTATATAATTTTAGTTACATTATAATATTAAATAATTTAGTGGTGTTAATCCTTATTATTAGGGGAATTTATTATGAATATAAAAAAATCTGGTGTGAAACACTCACACAAGTTTCTCTTACTCCAGTTTTCAAAATTGTAATTGACAAATTTTATAGTTAGTATGCAAAATTTAATGAAATTCTTCGGTGTTTTTATGGAGAAAATCACAAAACATGAAAAAACTTCAGTAAAAAGTCACTTCCGATTTACTAATTTTCTTGAAATTCGAAATTTCAACGATATATTCAATTCTAACTAATATTATTTAGATGATAGAATGGTGTAATATAATCAAAATAGCACTTTTGAGGAAACCATAACCACACCCTTCCCCCCAGACTACCCTTAAATAAATTTTATCGGAGAAATGTTTCAAATAAAAGTTGTAGCAGCTTTGTATGTCTAGACGATATATAAATTTCAAAGAAAATCATTGGAGATATTATGAGAAAATCGCAAAAAAGTAAAAAAAAAAAATTCAGTAAAGTGGTTGAGGAATTTTGACAGATAACTTACTGTCAGATCCCATGGTGATACCTATCTAAACAGAATATCCAGTTTCAACTTTCTGCGATTTTTGTTTTTTGAGCTATGCACTTCACATTCATACATACATACATACACACACACACACACATATACATACATACATACCATTCTCTAAAAACCACTTTTTTGGACTCAGGGGACCTCCTGAAAACGGATATTCCCGGTGAAAACTCGATATCGAAAATTTGACACGATTACAATACTCGTTCTTACTAGGAGTAAGAAAAAGTAAAAAGGAGTCAATCAAGTGTATTGACATTAAAATTACAAAAAAAATAAAAATCAAAAATTGTAGTTAATCGATTTGGCTTGTGAATGTCTCATATAGTAAGGCATATTAGTAATTCGTCTCCATTCCTGAACGGCAGTTGGAGTAAAAAGCCTCCTGAAGAAATAGTTATCCAAATTAATTGCAGTAAGGAAATGTCGTGTGTGACTATTTCACCAGTTTTGAATAGATACCTCAAAGTGCCAGTTGTGCTGGTTAGTTTTTTTTTGTTTAACGTTCAAATTTTGTGGGTTGGATAGAAACTAAAAGCAAGGAGAAATAAATGTATATGCAAATAAAGTTAGCTATTCTTCTTGAGACAACCAACTTATCTTTTATTTGTAAAAGAGTTAAATTTTAAAAGTACGTTACTTTTAAAAGTAGGAAAGTTTTAGTATATCAGTTGCCGTAGGGAGCTTAAAAACCTAAGTATAAGATTAATGATGTGTGGGAAGTAAGTAAAGTTCCTTGATGAAGGTTGGGTAGGATAAAAGTTTGTGTTGGGGTACGGTGGCAAAACTAGGTAGTACTAGAGTGGCCTGTGGATGCTTGGGTTAAGAGTTGTACGGACGAACTGTAGATAGTGTCTAGCCAGTTGCAGAGTATAGCCAGTCGGCCGCTAACTTCGCCGCTATTCCTCTACCGACTACACTACCTCTAACCCCAATCAACTTTACTCAATTTTAACACATTCAACATCATGGAAATTAATTGAGTTAGCAAACTCCCTACAACTAGAGACGGAAACTCCCTTGAAACTGCTAGAACCGGGCTAGAACTCTAACCAGGCCGCAGGTTCCTCCTCGTCTCTCCATACACGTCATCCGTCCAGTCTATAGCCACTAACACAGTCTGGACCCTTTTACCGCCTTCTAAGGAAAGGGATCATTACAAGGCTTACCCCTCCCTTCCCCTTTAACCGCCCAGACTATCTCTAAGCTAACATTAGTTAAAGGCATGTCAGCGTTTCCTAAACTGGTTGCCTGACTCTTACACTACACTTCTCTACCAAACGTAATATTGCTAGAATAATCTTTAGCTACTGTTTAAAAAAAGGCTGGTGCGAAACATTCACACGACCTTCCCGCTGCTGTTAATAAAATGATATATATTCTTTAAACATCATATTTTACTGATTTGTCCTAAGATATAGTGGTGTTGGGGGGGGGGGGAGTGCCAATTGCATTCTACAGAGGGCCAATAATATTGAACCAACACAATATTTCAATTTTACCAACTCGATTTCTCAAAAACACTTAAAAAACAATTTTTGTTTCTTTAAGAATAATATTACAAATAATTGTGATACGTTTATATCTGTGCAATTACCACAACAAATTTGAAGAATATCGTTACGGTTGTTTCGAGAAAATTCTAAAAAACTGATTCTATAAAATTGTACCTCTGATTTAAAACTGATTTTCTGTAAATTTGGAATTCTAACAACGTTTCTGATATATATTAATATTACGTAGATGAAACATTCTTCTCGACCGTTCTTATATGAAGGAAAAGGATTGTGAGATTGGTAGGAATTTATGTTTTCTTACTGTTTAAATAAAGACCGAATCTCGCAATCCATTACGTAGATGGTAAAAATCATACATTGTACTGAACAGGACTTCAACATGTGGGATAAGTTCCGCGTTACAGAAAATCGTATTACACGAAACATGTCTTATTAGACCGATAAATATAAGTTCCAAAACTGATTACATAAGTGGGTCAATTTCAAAACTTAGGTTGTTCGATGTAGGAAAAACAAAACAGAAAACGTAAGTTTCTTTTAATAAAGAAAAAGTAAAACAGAGAACAGTTGTTTACTTAATCATAAAAACTATGATTAAGTATTTTAGCCATACAAACTCAAATTAACAACAACAACAACAAAAATGCTTGAGAGTTGAGTAGAATATGCACAGATTCAGATGAAAAAAAATTGCAAACATATTTTTGAAAGTTGTTTCATCAACTAGAGCATTTTACAGAAACTTAAAGCGAAACTGATTGATTTAAAAATATAAATATTTGGTGCAGACACATGTATTTGTCTATCTAAGTTTCCATTTTTCTAAATCTTTTTGATTGTTAAAGTTTTCAAAGAAAAATTAGGCAAAAACGTATCAACTGGAATATCTCAGCATGTAAAATAGCTGTGAGATATGTCATTTCGACTGCCAATAATTTCGTTTCTTTGTCAATTAATGAAAAAGTGTTTCATTTCTGAGTGAAAAATTTTCCCCTCATAGAATAACCGTTATTTATGATAGATTTATTTTGTCTCAAATATAACCCTCATGATGTGAGTTTTGATAGTTTGATTAGAAAATATAACTCCAATCTTAATATAAATAAAAAAATGACTTCTAAAGACAAAAAGTAAAAATCCAAGTCGTGATATGATTTTTTTTACAAAATATAGGTAATTATTGATTCCATTCTCTAAATCCGTGACATGATCATGTATAAACTAATCAATAGGTAAAGTTAAAGAAACTTTATTGAAGATGTTTTTGAAGAAATGACAGAAAGTAAATCGAATCACACGACACTTCAAAAAAAATAAGTGTACAAAGAATCTAGTATTCATTCATCATTAGTAACATGAAATAATCTGGGGCAATGAACTATAAAGGAAAGGTTGGCTTGTCAACAAATAGCAGACCAAACGTTGTATACATGACGTGCATATGCACTAACGTATAGGAGTGAACACCTGGCCACAACTTACTAACAGCCTTTATCAGACCCTTCTCTTTTTCAGAACCTGTTTTATTACTATTATTATTATTATTATTATTTTAACCCAGCTTCACCATTCGATCGCAAAGAATTGTTTAACTTCTCAACGGAAAAAAAAATAAAATAAATTCTTGTATTAATGTTTCAGCATAAGATTTAATAAGCAGAAAAATTATGCAATACTTTCTAATAGCTATCGTATGAAAACATTCCAAGCATCAAATTGAAATGACCCCGACATACTTACAGACCCATTAATTACTAAATGTTTAACATGAAAAGTTTTACTGGAAAATGAAGTTTTACGGGGCGGGTGTTGTTGTAGTGGTTATGAGTATGGACTTGTAAGTGGAAGGTCCCCAGTTCGAGTGCCGCGTATACCTGCTATATTTTATATTGGTTTCAAAAATGTTAATAGTAAAGTAAGTGCTTCCGCTCCTATCTACGACACCTATTTTGATAGTTGGACGTTAAGCCCGCCCGAAAAAATAGGCAATTACTCTACTCTCTACTTTCTTTCTCTGACACCTCATAAGAGGAAGTATTTACCATACTAACCAATTTCCGAAATTGAATTTCCACTAGAGATATATGTTTTTAAGGTATCCTGAGTGTGAAAATATAGTTTTTCTAGAAATTGGCCAGTAGGTGTATGTTTGAGCGCAATAACTCAAACACTTTATAAAAAATCACAGCTAACTTAAAGTGAATTGCTTTAGCAGCACATCATCTGGCAAGAAGGTTTCGGAAAAAGCCATCAACCAGAAATACGACTTTACTCAAAGTGTATTTTTTTATTTTATTAGTTTTTCGAGATTTTTTTTCGTAAACGGGCACCAATGATTTTCTTTCAACTTCGTAAACTATGTATGCACATAATACCTAGCGTTTTTATTACATTATTTTCCCGGAAAATTATTATTTTTTTTTTTTTTTTATGAGTTATAATATTAATATACATCAGAAGTATTTATTGGCAGCATTCCAAATTTGAGAAAAACCGGGAATGATGACTTTACATATATGTAGACTCTACATATTAATAGGCTTTTTATTTATTTATTTATTTTTTGGTGGAAATTTTCTCGAAAATTGCACAAATACAGAACAGCCACAATTGTCTGAATCTTTATTTCGAAAAAAATTAGTTTTAGTTGGTGTTACAAAATTTATGGCAATAAATTTCAAATGTTATTACGTGAGATTGGTTCAATTTTATTGGCGCTCTCTTCTGGTTTATAATATACTGACACTTCATGTACGTGTCTGGGTAGACAATTATTCCCCTCCACCTCTCACATTTAATGTCATTTTATACATAATTGTATAAACAGCAATAAAAGCAACAAAATGAATGCTAACCGAGAATGATTTTTGTATTTTTCTGAACGAATTCGCGGTCAATTTTTTTTTTTTTTCCATTATTTGGATTCCGAAATGTGTAGAGTATGAAAGAAATAGGAAATGAAAATTATTTAAAAAATATAAAAAAAATGTTATAGCTTTTTCTAAAACATTATGCAGCAAAAGCTGTTATCGCGTGTTTACAAATATCCTACATAAGGAACTTCCTGTAATCAAATTACTTACTCTTACTTCCAAAAGAGGAAGTATTGCGATTGTGTTAAATTTCGGAAATTGAGTTTTCAACAGAAATACATGTTTTGAGGTCCCCTGTGACTGGAAAATTGTTTTAGATATTCTAGGTAAAATTTCCCGTTTTTTTTTTGTCTGTATCTCTCAATCCAGTGCTTCCTCCTCTGACAGACCTTATCGCATCGCATCTTCCCTTGCAATCTCTCTCTCCAGGACAATCTTGGACTTCCCTTCTTCCTTCTGCTGCCAGGATCCTATTCCATCATTAATTTCGGTATCTTTAAATCCTCCATTCTCCAGATATGTCCAAACCAATTCAGCCTCTTACTTTCTCAACACTGTCTCACATGCATCCCATTATTTCTCTTATTGCGTCTTCATGATTTTTTTCTAGACTGAACTTTCTAGCCAAGTCCATTTCATAGCAAGTAACCTTTTTTGCTCTTGAAATCCCAATTTCTTCGATTTTGCGGATGAAAATCGAAAAATCACGTAAATTAAGTTTGCTTCACTTCCAGAATAATGAAATTCCTTATTATCAAGTTAGCTAAAATCTTGCTTTTTACTTTATCTTAATCCTAGGAAGAGGTAATATTGCAATATCGTGTCAAATCTTGGAAATTGAGTTTTCACTAGAAATATATGTTTTATGGTCCCCCTGAAAATGTATGTATGAACAAAATATCTCAAAAACAAAAAGAGGAAACTCTGACTTTTGATATTTTATCAGAAAAGCAAAACCTTTGTTGTGTTGTTTTCAACATAAAAAAAAAGAATCATAAAGTAAGAATTATTTTTAATTAGTTAAGTTTAAGTTAAAAATTTGCGTCTCTCTAATATGTAATAAATTAAATGAAAGATTATTGGTAAATATTGTTTTGGACAGCGGGAAAATGAGATTGCATAAATTGATACCGCGTAAAAAAAGTACTTGGCAAATATAGCATGCTAAAACGGTTGAACTCCTTGAATGCATCACTTTTAATTCAAACATTTTCCTGGAAAAATTGATATTTTTTTTATGGTTTTTATCACCTATTACTAATTACACCACAAGCGTTGCCACGATTGCCAATTTGAAATAATTCGGATAACCAGAAGTGCGACTTCGCAGAATTAATTTTATGAGTTTTTTGGGATATTCTTTAAAAACGACTGTAACGACTGCAACACAGATATACATATAATAAAAAAACCTATCGCTTTTATTTCTAACATTTTTTCAAAAAATCGTTTTTAGGTGGTTCTGAAAAATCCGAAACGTTAAATTTCAAATGTTGTTTTTGTTCAATATTATTAGATTTTCTTCAAATTTGGAATTCTTACAAAAGAGAAATTATCATCAGGTAAAATGGGTAGTTTTATAATCAGTAATGGTGAAGTGTAAGATCAATAATTGCAATAATTAATTAATATAAAATTAGCGAAGATGTTTCGGACCTGTTCTCCTATTTGGAAACTTGTAACAGGTGACGGAATAATGAATATTAGGGAGACAAGTAGAAAACTGCGAGCAAAGTTCATAGAGGGGTGCCCGTATCAGAATAGGGGACACCCTACATTCACCCCTCTAATATATTAATCATCCACCTGATCTTTGAAACAGGTACATTAGTATATTGTACTGCACCAGCCAGATCAGATACTCATTTGTTATTATAATTGTTAGACTAATATAGTTTTATGACTGCCACCTGTTTGGAAAATGACTTTTGCCACAATCATTTTTCCTTACCTCCAGAAAGTAAATTTAATCTGAAACTCTCACATGACTTTCTATTACTGCAATTTACATAGTTCTAATTTATTTATTGATTTATAAGGGTATTACCCAGTTAATGTTTTCCACATTACTAAATGGGATATTCATCGAAAGTATAAATAAGGCAAACAAAGTCGCAGTTACTCTAAACAGATTTCCTTCAAACTTGACTTATCGTAGCATGCATATTAGTTTTGTTCCTGACCGGTTTCGGATTTTCATCCATCGTCAGAGCAAATTCACCAAGTTAGTGTAGAGAGTTCACTTCAACGAAATGTTTCTGTAGATTCACACTTGTTGGTTGTACATAAGTGGGTAGATGAAGCTTCCCACAACCAACAAGTGAATTCTCTTCTACATGGTGAATTTGCTCTGACGATGCAATCCGAAACCGGTCAGGAACAAAATTAATATGCATGTTACGACGGATAAAATACCGCATGTTATCGAGCATTGCGGAACCACCCACATTTTCAACGATTATATTTTTATTATTTATTTATTACAAGCTACCAAAATAACCTATCCCTCAGTTATAACGGTCTCCTGGAATTTCCTAAACAACATACACAATAAGACGGTTTTCCTATCCGCTCTCCTAGCCCTTTACAAAGCCCGACACACCCTATATCCTTAATACTTGGTGATGGTATATCATAAGTTAAACTATAGTTTTTGAGAAATTCAAAAAGAAAAAATTTTTAAGTATATTTCTTATCTTAGATTTTCATACTAAACTGATTACAGTTTTATATTCCACGTATTGTTTAAATTGTAATAGTTGAGATGAAATTTTATTCTGATTTTTCTACAATAATAGCAATAGTTTAAAATAAATTTCAATTTACTATATATAATACTTTTGATTTATCTAGATTTATATATATATATACTTTTGGGTATTCTTTATTTTTTAATTTGCTGTGTAACCTTTGTACCGACCCTGAAGAAGGCACTAAATTTGCCGAAATACAAATACAATATTCAATTCACCATATTGTGGAGTTAGGGAAACAATAAATAAGTTTGCGACTTCATACTCGAAAGCTTCGTATCACATTTAATTGCAATTAATATTATATAATGATGGCCTTGTATGATAAACTGAATTGGCCGTTCAGAGAAAAATACCATCTCTTTTTCTAAAAACCCCTTAAATGAATTTTCCAGAAAAAAGTTTCAAATCAAAGACATAAATCTTCCGGTTAATCAATTTCCTTCACATTTCCAACTCTAACAGCTACTAATATATATATATTAATATTATATAGGTAGTAAAACCATGCATTATATTTGAGTGGTACAGTAGAGGAACCCCCCCCCTAAAAAATCGATTTTTCCGGCAAAATATTACAAATGAATTTGCTGTGAAAAATGGTACTTTTATGTTTGTGTGTGTTAGCATATAAAGTTCAAAGAAAATCGTTCGAATTCAGGAAAAACTAAAAAACAAACATTCAGTAATGTAGCACTTCCGGTTGATGAATTTTGCTCGAAACTTTTAGTTAAGGGCGGTGATTAGTACCTAAACGGAATTCTATTTTTCGTTTTTGGGATATTTTGTTCACACCTACACACCATTTGCTAAAAACATATTTTCCTATTCGCAGGATCCCAAAACATATTATATTTCCGTTAAAAACTCAATTTCGTCAATTTGACTCGATGTCAGTACACGTAATCTCACATGGTCATTAGACTTTAGGCCAATCGATATTCTTCAAACTTGATATTTTAGCAACATGGTTAATTATCATTAACATTATGCAAATGAAACATCAGTAAATTTATCTGAAGTGGTATTATAGAGGGAATTTAAAAGCTCACGCCTCTAAAATGAATGTTGCCAGAAAAATGATTCAAATAAAAGTGATAGATCTTCATATGTGTCATAGACATATGAAGTTTGTAAAAAAAACAAAAATAAAATCTTTGGAGAACTGAAAAATATCATTCAGTAACGTGGTACATCCGGTTGAGGAATTTTGTCATACAACTTCCTGTCCGGATCCCATGTGATACCCAGACAGAATAGTAAATTCCAAATTCTTGGGATTTTTTCGTTTTTGAGCCATGCTGGAGGTCACATACTCGTATATGCATACATCATACATATATTCATGTATGTATATATTTACATATATACAGAGTGACAGTTTTAACAGACACCACCAGCTTGTCTTGGAAACTGCGCCAAATGACACCCTATTTAATTTTTTCAATGATTCCAATTATGATATTATTTGTTGTTTTTTTTAAGCTGCAGAAATAAGAGATTTCGAAACCAACTTATTTCAAATTGACACACATATTTTTTTAAAGAAAACTTACTGAACGAGAAAATTCCGTTGAATGTTTGCTGAAAGATACAATGTTGAATGTAGAAAAATTCACTGCCTTCTGGTTGCTATTATTCCCACATTGTTTTTAAGTTTATAGGCAAATACATATTTTATGGTATGATGACTGTAAATTTACGAATAATGGATTATTGAACAGATGGAATTTCTGGTTATGGGCAGATGAAAATATATATATCATACATCGCACATGGAGTCCGATAATAATTTAGATTGAA
This sequence comes from Triatoma infestans, assembly GCA_011037195.1. Taxonomy (NCBI): domain Eukaryota; kingdom Metazoa; phylum Arthropoda; class Insecta; order Hemiptera; family Reduviidae; genus Triatoma; species Triatoma infestans. Next base: position 58,137 of record JAAEAF010008740.1, on the reverse strand, counting down.
TATATGGTGCGGCCCAATATGGGAACAATTTGTAGGTCCATATTTTTACAATGAAACGTTGGACACAGACAGATATTCTTCATTTACTAAGTGAAGTTCTCCCAGATCTGCTTGAGAATGACGCTCTAACACAACGCTGACAATGATACACTTTCAGCAAGTGTTAAAATTTACTTTCACAGCCACTATTTTAGCAAAGCATTTTATGTCACTTAATATTTTATCGGATTAGGATGTTGCATCGTACTGAGTTACACTTTTAAAGGAAAGCTTAACATTGTATTTCTGACATCTATTAATATCCCCAAAGTTTAAAGAAAGTCTCTGTAGGCATCTGTATAGTGATACCCACAGAGATAGTGAGCTAGGGTATCTGTATAGTGATACCCTAGCTCACTCTGGTAGCGAATTGATCAAATATCTCTAAATTGATGAATTCCTTTAAATACTTCAATAAAATTCAATATTTTAATGATTATACACTCCACTGAATAGCTATAATTCCATAGTATATCAAATTTGTATTGTATTTACAAACGCATTAAAAATATATATACAGGGTGCCCCATTTAAACGAGATAACTCTGAAGATATCTTTGAAATAACTCTAAAGATATTTGAAATAATAAGGAACATATTTAAAAAGTGAACATAACGTTTGTTGAAGTATTTGCGCTCTAGTTTATTGATGGTGTTAATGTTTTTTGATTTTATTGCCGCCTTACACCTTAAATCGGTGGTTGAAAGTGGTGATTTCTTTTTGACCACCCACTTTTTATTACTGTATTGAAAACTACTAATGGGAGTTCAAATGCTGTCAAAACTAAAAACCTATTTTAAAACCATAAGGGACTTAAAAATCAGGTAAAACATCATTGAAACAAAACAATTTCTCAGTTTATTTACAAAAATTGATAAAAACATACTTCCTATTTATTCAAAACGGCACAAGCGCAGTTGCTGCCCAACATATGAAGTTGTTAATCGTATTATGTCTGCCGAAATTGCTAAGCAGGTTTGGATTAAGTCTTCTCTAACGGCTTCTGGAGTTGCTGGTTCCTTGGCATACATTTTTTCTTTGAGATATCTCCAAAACAAGAAATCAAGAGGTGTTAAATCTAGCGATCTGGAAGGCCAGCTTACCGATCCCTGTCTTCCGATCCAGCGGTACTGAATATCTTCCGTTAACGTTTTGGTACGGAATGGTTGGAGACAAAACTATTGGCCCATACATTCCGCTAGGTACCTAAATGGGCAAGAATACGCCAATTTTATTCGGCAAGAGTTACAACAGCTGCTGGAGGATGTGCCTGCCATTTGGTTCCAACAAGATGATTTTCCTGCGCTCTATGCCTCGGTAACAGCTAGATCGGGAGACTAGGACCGGCAAGCTGGCCTTCCAGATCGCCAGACTTAAACCATCTTGATTTCTTTCTTTGGGGAATCACATTGTGGAGCCAGATTGTAAAGCATAACAAATGAAAGGTTCATTCCTTAAAAAAAAATCTGGTGTGAAACACTCACACAACTTTCTCTTACTCCAGTTCTCAAAATGATAATTGACAAATTTTATAGTTTGTGTACCAAATTTAATGAAATTCGTCGAAAACTGAAAAAACTGTTCAGTAAAAGCGCACTTCCGGTTTACTAATTTTCTTGAAACTTGGAATTTCAGCCATCCATTTATTTCTAACTAATTATGTTTGGATGATAGAATTGTATAATCAACTAGGATAGCACTTTAGATGAAAATCTAACCCTACCCCTCCCCTAAAAGTGCCCTTAAAAGAATTTTCCCAGAGAAATGTTTTAGATAAAAGTTGTAGATCTTTGCATGTTTAGTTTATATACGAAGTTTCATAAAAATCGTCGGAGCCATTTTTGAGAAAATTTTGAAAAAGTGAATAAATCATTTAGTAAAGTGGTAAAGTAAACGCACTTCCGGTTATCCGATGTTTTTCAAACTCGGAATTTCAACAACATATTTAATTCTAATTAACATTATTTAGATGACAGAATTGTGAAATAAACTGAAATAGCACTTTAGATGAAAACCTAACCCCACCCCTCCCCCAAAAGTGCCCTTCAGAGCATTTTCCCGGAGAAATGTTTCAAATAAAAGTTGTAGCTCTTTGTATGTGTGGTTGATGTTTCGAGTTTAAAGAAAATCGTCGGAGCCATTTTTGAGAAAATCGCAAAAAAGTAAAAAATCTAACTAGTAAAGTGGTACTTCCGGTTGAGGAATTTTGACAGATAACGTAGTGTCAGATCCCACGGTGATGCCTAAATGGAATATCAAGTTTTAACTTTCTACGGTTTTTCGTTTTTGAGCTATGCTGTTCACATACATACATACATACACACACACACACACACACACACACACACGGACACACACACACACACACAGACCATTTGCTAAAAACCACTTTTTTGGACTCAGGGGACCTCAAAACGGATGTTTCCGGTGAAAACTCGATATCGAAAATTTGACACGATTACAATACTTCCTCTTACTAGGAGTAAGAGAAAGTAAAAATGTTAAGAGAAAATCGTCAAATACGGAAAAATGTATTCAGTACTTTCGCAATTTGCCCATTAATTTTAATGATTACCTTGTGGTCAGATGCAATGTTGGTACTTAAATTGAGTATCACATTTGAGCTTCCTGCGATTATTCGTTGTTGAGATATTTCAATATACTTTTTTCGAACTAAGAGGCCACCGAAAGATGTATTTCCGGTGAAAAATTAAGTTCAAAAATTTGTTGCGACTGGAATGCCACTCTCACAGCAGTAAAAGAAAGTAAACAAATACTCATACGATTTTTTCTTATGGCGATTCTCTCAGTATGATGGACAAATTTTTTTAAATGTCAGAACTTTACCAAATATTAGTTTCCTTATCACCCACTAGGTGAAGAGAGTGAATAGTAATTTTGTGTAATTTTGGAGAGTTACCAATGGATAGCTCCACACATTATGTATTTATGTTCTTTTGTAATAATTGTTACTAATAGAGCTGTCACGATGTTAGTAGCATAAATAAAAATTAAAACAAAAAAGTAGTACCCCTATAAATAGATAAATGAGATCTATATGAGAGATAAGATTGGGTTCACACCAGAATTTTATTTTTCATAAGATTGGAACACACCTGTCAATGAAGGGTGGCCCCAGCTGGTCTGGCAACATAGAGTATCGTATATCTAAGAAACAAGGTTTGAACATTTTTTGTCGTTTTTAAACGGGTGTAATAGCAGAGGTCCTTAACCTCACTTTATTTTTTTTTCTATTTTTATTTAATCAAGATTTTCAGAAAAATATTCACACTTTAAATTTGTGCGCAAGAGGATGTAAAGTTATAGGAATGGGAAATTCAAAACTAATACTGTAAATAATGTAAGAAAGGTGTGTATAAAGTAACAGTATATGAATAGAAAATGAGCCAAGAAGGAACGAAATGTAGTTTCAACTACAAATCATTAACTATAGATTAATTAGTTCAGATGTAGTTATAATTAATAACTACAAATTTAAGTGTAGTTGCTTTTGCAGTTTTACTTGTTTTTGAACTGAAGTAGTTGTATTTCAGTGTAAACTAGCAACTACATGTGGTAGTTGAGAAAAAGTAGTTACTAAAGCATTAGTTATAATATTTACAACTATAACTACTTGAATCTTCCTCTTTTCAATTTCTGTTTCTCCTAATAAGAGGAAGTACTGCGATCGTATCAGATTTTCGAAATATATATAAATATATACAGGGTGTCCCATTTAAACGGGCCAGTTTTGAAATAACTCTTAAACGAAGAAAGATATCAAAAAAGTGAACATAACGTTTGTTGAAGTATTTACGCTCTAGTTTATGATGGTGTTAATTTTTTTTTATTTTATTGCCGCCTTACACCTCAAATCGGTGGCTGAAAGTGGCGATTTCCTTTTGACCACCACTTTTTACTACTGCATTGAAAACTACTAAAAAAATGAACAAAAATCAGTTAATTTCACTTCAATATTTCAAAACGTTGTTGAGATATTCAATTTTTTTTTTTTTTTTTAATTGCTACACCAGCGATTTACGCTATAAGTAACAACGATCACAGTAATCATTTAAGCATGCCCGCACACACTCGCGCAAATGCAAACTCCGAGGGGAGAAGCTACCCAGCGGTAACACTCCCTATACGCAAAGCTAATTGCTCTTATCACTTGCGGAGAGAAAATCACGAGGCCATTGGCGTTTTACACGCCTTGGTGGGTAATCTGGAATAGTGAGGGATGCTAAACGACGGACGAAAGGATTTAGAATGGGATTGCAGGGATTGATGGAATTTTTTATATCGGGTTCGGCAACTAGACTGACAAAAGGAATTTCAATGTCTCTATGTATGGTTAGGTTGGAAACATAGAAGGGGGCATTTACGATTGTACGAAGGATTTTTGATTGAAGGGATTGTGTCTATGGAGTTTGAAAACGTTTAGTTGAACCCCATAGTTCAATACCGTACGTCGAGATTGGTTTCAATATAGAGTTATAAATCAGTTTTTTGTTGTCTAGAGAGAGATTAGATCTATTGTCAAGTAGTCTTTTCAATAGCCGATAGCGTCTGTTAAGTTCAATCCTTTTTAATCGTGTATGTGGGTTCCAGTTAAGTCTCTTGTCTGTGAACAACCCAAGGTAGCGGACGACCATTAGTGGGTGGGATAGGAATAGGAACTCGAAAGTATCGGTCGGTCAAATAGGAGTTTAGGATAAGATAATAGGTGAACGCTCTTAAGTTTCCAGAGCAGATCCGGGTGCTACACCCGGTCGAAGGCTTGTTGCACATCAAGAAAGACACCCGAGCAACACTCTTTCTTCTCAAGGGAGGATGAGATGGCGTCTACAACGCGATGACACTGCTGTATTGAAGAATGGTGATGTCTGAACCCAAACTGGTGATTCGGGATAATACTGGAGGATTCAATTATAGGGAGGATGTGTTTAAGGAGGAGTTTCTCCAGTATTTTGCCAAGGACTGGCAGAAGACTTATGGTTCGGTAGGAGGTAGAAAGGTGATGACGTTTATTAGGTTTTGGAATAGGGCGAATTAAGGAGAATTTCCAGAGTAACGGGAAATAAGCAGTTCTAAGTACTGCATTATAAATTGTAGTTAGAAGGACAATTGCTTTTTTAGGAAGATGTCGGAGGATTATTGGTGAAATGAGGTCACTGGCTGGAGTTTTATTTATAGTAAGGTGCTGAATTATAAACTGGACTTCTGACGGACTAAAAGGCTTGGGTCAAGGGAAACAGGAAGAGGAGTATCAAGATCCAGTGAATGGATTCGTGGAACAAAGGGCCGACCATATTTTGATGGGGGGTAAAAACCGTGGATAGATAGGAAGCAAACAGAGAGGCTTTTTCTTCATCTGATGAAGCCCAGGAGCCGTCATCACGACGAAGCGGTGATGGAACTGGTTTATAGGAGAAAATTTTCTTTGTGGCAGTCCAAAGTGACTTGTCTTCAGTGGCTAATGATTTTGTGTAGTCATGAAAACGTTCGTTGAACTGTTTAAGTTCTGTTTTAAGCTGGTGTGTCAGTCTGTTGTAGATTCGTTCATCTGAGGGGTAGCGAGTGCGCTGCCACTTGGCTCTAGCACGTCGCTTATCCATGATAAATGTACGGATATATAATGGAACGTCAGTTGAGTTAGTATGATATCGCATTGAGTTGGGTTGATGTAATGTTGATTGCCTTACGGAATTTTGTATAAGTATAGTGAAATGTTGAACTGCATTGTCAACGTCGTTTATCCTTTTAAGTCGTATGTGTAAGTCTATTTTGTCTTCCATGTACAATTGAAATCTCTTCCAATCAACTGGACCTGTAATTAGGGTTGGTTTAGGAGTTTAGGGATGGGGTGCGTGTCAAGAGTAATTAGGACCGGACTATGGTCTTGGAAAGTTCTGTGAGGGTTGAGATTTCATAGTACAGTGATATCTGGGACATTATGAAAAAATCAAGGATGTCGGGGAGTTTGGAAAGAGATGTAAGCCAGTAGGTAGGTTGTTCAGGTGTGTCAGTGTTATAGTTTTGGGATAGAAGGACATTGAGGATAGTTCGGCCGCGAGGGTTCGTTGCACGACATCCCCATTGTTGGCGTTTCGCGTTGTACTCGCCACCTGAGAGGAATCTAGGACCTAGGGAATTGAAAATGGAGATGAATGGTTCTTGGGAAATAGATTTGTTAGGAGGGCAATATACAGCAGCGAGATTGAAGTTGTGCAGACAGGCTGATAGAGAAATTACAGAAAATTGAAGGTAGTCTGCAGAGATAGGAGGGAGAACTTGGTGTTTCAGGGAATTTCTGACTAGGATTGCCGCGCCACCGTGGGTTGTGTCATCCGGATGATCAGTCCTGTATGTTTGATAGTCTGTAATGTAAAAGTGTGATCTGCTTGTGAAATATGTTTCAGTAAGTAGCGCTATGTCAATACGATTGTCCTGTAGTAATGTCTCAAGTTCGTCCTTATGAGAGCTCAATCCATTAGCGTTCCAGAGCAGGATGGTAAGTGAATACTGAGTTAGAGGAATTATGGGTTAAGACGGGGAAGGAGTTGAGTAATTAGGGTATTCAGTAGATTAACGAGCGGAGCAAGGAGAGTTTTAAACCTTTGAAACAAGGAGTTTAGTAGGCTTGTTATGTCGAGAATTGTGTTTTGGTGATGAGAAGAAACTGGAGGAGGAGGAGGAACAGGATATGACCTCGCGATTTCCGAATAAGAGTGTCCTCTTGTGGACGGTTGATTGTTACGATGTGGCTGATGAGGTTGCTGTTGTTGGAGTTGTTACTGTAGTTGAAGTTGTTGTAGACGAAGCTGCTGTTGTTGTGGCGGTTGTTGTGGTGGTAGTTGTTGTTGTTTGCGGTGGGTGGGCAGAGGGAGCCTTGGAAAATCCCCTTGTGAAGAAGTGAGGGTGCGGAGGTTTGCGGAGGAAGAGGTCTGGTCTTCGTTGCTTGACCTCGGGATACCTCTCTTTCTTGGCGAATTCTTTGTATTTCTTTGTAAACTTCACAACCGCAATAGTTGGAGGAGTGTTTCTCATAGCAATTTGCGCAAGTTAGAGGATATCCCTAGTGTTTTTGGTACAATGCTACCAAAGATGTGGCCCAGTACACTTAACGGATCTCGGAGAGAGGTGCCAATAGGCACGAGTGTGTCCGAACTGTTGGCACCTCTTGCATTTGACGATTTCCTTGGTTTTGTAAGGTTCTTCTACTCTTACAATAGTATTAAGTAATTTAGTGAGGTTAAACACATTTTTATTGTTGTTGTCTCGTTCTAGATCAACGTAGAAGAGAGGAAGTGGTGTTTTTTCTTTTGGTTGTCGAATATTTGTGACGTTTCTGACGTTGAAACTTTTGGATTGAATTTCTTCTTTTATCTCCTGAGGTGGTGTGGAGTAATGTAAATGGCGAAGAACAACTCTAAAGGCCTTGTCCTTTTTCAGTTGATACGTGTGGTACTCGATGTTTTTTTTCGTTTAAATAACGAACGGTTGATCTGTAAGCGTCAATGGTGTTCGTGATAACCAAGATATTAGCTGTGCGAGACTTACATGAGAAATTATCTGGCCTCAGTAGATGTTCCAGATCCTTATTTAAAGCCGTATAATTATCTATTTCATATACGTATATAGGGGGCGGTTAATGGTCTGGGGTGAGTGAGTCACTGACCTCTGGCAGTACGCTGAATTTATTATGTGTCTCGAAATCTGAAACATAGTTTTGTAGTTGTTGTTGTCGTTGTTGTTGAATAGTTCTGTATTGGCATTTGAGGTTGAAGGTAGAGTATTTGTGTCAGTGGAAAACTGTTGTTGAGGTTGGCTTTGTGAAGCTCTGGCACTTCTCTGGCGAGTTAATGGTGGTGAGGTAAGCAGAACTATCTTTTTGCGTCGTTTTTTATTCTTCCTTTTGTCTGGAGATAAATTCGCCATCTCAGAAGATCTCCTAGTTTTATTTAGTGAGGACGTCGTAGACGCCAATGTCGGTTTCGCTTAGACCCATGGTCTAAGCTAGCCGTAGAGGGTTGGAAGATTTTATTTCTTTTCTCTACTTTTTTTTTTTTAGACGCACGTCTGATTATTGGATATTTGTGCCATAATTATTTAAAAAGAAAATAGAATAAAGAGAAAAAAAAATGAATGAAATGTCCCTTTTAGCGTATTAAATAAACGGCAGGGCAAACGAGTATACGAGATATGCACTACACGTTGTGTACGTTACAATACAAAAGTTCAGTAGTGAACAATAGATGTTTACCTCGTAATTACGTGATTGTCGACCGTTCTTCCCTCATCAACTATTACTAATAAATTTAGAAACAACATAAACTTTATTTTTTGTTGAAAAAAAAAAATGCAAAATAGCGAACTAAAGTAAAATTAAATAACAAATATAAAAAGAAAAAGAGAAAGCACTTCCGAATAAATGACAAACTAAAACTGTTTTTAACGAACGAAAATAAAAGAAACTAAGTATCTGAACAAAATATATACGAAGTTGATGTTAACTCTATGAATGCTCATAGCGAACT
>JAAEAF010008740.1:0-49498 GCA_011037195.1 Triatoma infestans | reverse complement strand
GCCACTGGATTGGGAGACAGGCACCGGTAAGCTGGCCTTCTTGATCGCCAGATTTAACCCCTCTTGAATTTTTTTTGGGGGGATATCTCAAAGAAAAAATTTATGTCATGGAACCAACAACTCCAGAAGCACTTAGACAAGACTTAATCCAAACCTGCTTAGGAATTCTGGCAGACATGATACGATTAGCAACTTCATCTTTTGGGCAGCGACTGCGCTTGTGACCTTTAAGCCGAGAAGGTCATTTTGAATAAATAGGAAATATTTTTTTAATAGATTTTTGTAAATAAACTGGAAAATTGTTTTGTTTTAATGATGTTTTACGTGATTTTTAAGTCCCTTATGGTTTTAAAATAGCTTCTAAGTTTTAACAGCATTTGAACTCTCTTATTTATTCGAAATTAATAAGAAAATCCGCTTTTAATTTTAGTTTATGAAACAAAAAAATAGGAAAAAAACAACGAAAATTTAATCTTTATGATTGAATATCTCGGCAACGGTTTGAAATATTGAAGTGAAATTAACGGCATTTTTCTTCAATTTTTTAGTAGTTTTCAATGCAGTAGTAAAAAGTGGGGGTCAAAAGGAAATGGCAACTTTCAATCACCAATTTAATGTGTAGGGCGGCAATAAAATTAAAAAAAAATTAACACCATCATAAACTAGAGCGAAAACACTTCAACAAACGTTATGTTCACTTTTTTGATATATTCCTTTGTTTAAGAGTTATTTCAAAAGCAGCCTGTTTAAATGGGACACCCTGTATATATATTTCGAAAATCTGACACGATCGCAATACTTCCTCTTCCTAAGATAAACAGAAATGAAAAACACAGGGGACACCCTGTATATACGTGTGTGTGTGTGAGTGAGTGTTTTAACAAAATATCTCAAAAGCGAACAATCCTAGGAAGCTCAGACTTCCGTTTGGAACTAACAACTATATCTGACACGAAAGTTTCGGGCAAAATCTATCATCCAGAAGTGGGACTCCACTGAATGTTTTTTTTTTTTTAGTTTTTCCCGATTTTTTTTTTTTTTTTTTTTTTTTAAAGGTCCAACAATTTTCATTAATGTTCGTCTACTATCTACATATATCAATACCTACCACTTATATTTGTAACATATTCCTAGAAAATGGATTTTGGCCGTCTCGGGGGGGGGGGGATAGCATTAAGCTTTCCTTAAAGCACCAATTCAGTAAGAATATATGGTTCTACCACCGAGATTTATTAATATACATTAGAAACATTGGAAGAATTCTAAATTTGAAGAAAATCGATTTACCGATAATGCGATTTTACAGAATCTATTTTTGACTTTCTTAAAAAACGACTATAATGATTTCTTTTAAACTTAACATGCTGACTGCATAGATATGCATCTATAACTTTTATTTGTAAAATTTTTTGAGAAATTGATTTTGCAGAATTTGAATATGTAAATTTCAAATATTATATAGAGTTGGTTCAGTTGGTTATAGGTGCTCGCTATGGACTAGCATGTAATCATACCTACTGCCTGACAGACTAGATTCTTGTCCACTCTTCATCAGTATATCTACGTTATGTTAGGATAAATAGCTATAATTTGAAGTGTGAAAAAAATTGGTCATTTTATATATAGGGTGACAACTTCAACGTACACCATCTCCAATTGTCTTGAGAAACTGCGCCAGATAGAAAAAAATACCCAAATGATACCCGACTTAATTTTTTCATTGTGATCAATTATTTTTGTTGCACATAAATATTCTAAGTTGCAGAAATTAGAGATTTTGAAAAAACAACTTTCTTATTTCAAATATTTTGTTTAACAAATTCTTATTAGAGGTTTGTTTTTTTGTTTTTTTTTAATGAAGAATGGTTATTGAACGAGTTATGGTCCGTTCAATATTTGCAAAGATTTGTTGTGGTGGTTGGTTCCGCAGAGCTGGAAAGCATCAGAGACATTTTCCGTGGTAGCCTGCTTCATTTTGTGGTCATCGACCGGTTTCGGGCGTTCGCCTATCTTCAGGATGCGTTCTTCAGACAGTATGCCAACACAGACTCGTACAGAGACTTAGTTTCACACTAACTCTGCCTTCTGGCAAAGTCAAATATGGCAAAAACATAATCATATTAGTTGTTCAAAATGGGAAGTATTATTAAATGAGCACAAAAACACCATTTTTGTCCAGTTTTCATTGGCTGCAGTTATCACAGAATCAGGACGGATATCTTCGCAGACTTTTAGAAATTCTTTCTTTAAGTTCTTCTGCAATGGTGCCAAGGTTTAAGTACTATAAGCTTTATAAACTGTGGGTCAATACCTTGTTTATTGCCTCAATGTGATGTATGGTAACCCCATATGGATTCTTCTACATGCCTGGAATTTAATTTTTATGTAGATCATGCATTTCAATTTCTACAACTTCCAAGGGCCAAATTAAATTATTATCTCAGTATTTTTATTATGAAAGTTGCATTTTATTCATACATACGGAATACAACAAAATTACGTATTTATGAATTTTAAAAGTTGTTTTCTCAACTTTATTACATTCTCTTACTTTTAATAGCAGAAAGTTAGTAACATTTTAGGCTTAAATTATGACTAATAAGAAGCTCAAATTTCTCTCTAAAATCAATTTATCCTGAAAAATGTTTCAAATTAAAAGTGACGGGTATTTATGTGTGTAGATGGTCCAGTTAACATTAAAGAAAATGTTTGCAGCTATTTTTAAGAAAAATAAGAAAAACTAAAAAAAATCAATTTACTAATATCATATCTTTCGGTAGGTGGTTTTTGAGCGTAATATTATTTTATTGGCAGATGAAGTGGTGGTATATAATGGAATAAAATTTATGACTTCCGGTGATTTTTTTTGTTTTTGAAATACATGATTCAGGTATACAAACATAATGGCATACACACAAATACTCGTAACATTCGCTAAAAAAATTTTTTCGTACATAGAGGACTTCGAAAGTGTATTTTCAGTGAATACTCAATTTAGAAAATTTGATTCGATCGTAAAATAAAAAAGAAAGATATCGTTTTTACGCGACGTTTAATTTAGTTTTTTTTATTTAAGGCGCGTCAAGATCTATGGTCATTGGCGCCAGGAGCCTTCTCAGTGCACTGCCGGCCTCCGGACAGTGTTCTCTCGCTACAGACAACACTGTCCATCACCGGACAGTGAGCTGTAGAAGCTTCTAGGAAGAAAAAATCTAAGGGTATCACAGCTGGACTAGAACCCGGCTCCTCCACGTGGGAGTCCAGTACGCTAACCAGTTAGCTATTCCCTTCCCTTCTATTGTCTATTATAATACTTACTAATCCAGGCTGGAGATAATTCAATTTTTAACCGGTCAAACATCCTGTTTACCACTGATTCGTTACTCTCGCCATGCCTGTCAAATCAGACTTGAATGGTTAGCGGATTCGACTTAGTAATATCTATGCTGGTTACCTTGGCTATATTTTTCTTTTTATTATTGTAATATGTAAATTTTTCCTAAGTATTTTATACATTGTATTTTATCTTTATTACGTTTTTTAGTTTATATTTAGTTTGTTTTTCTTATTATTTTGTTTTCTTCAAGAGTTTTGGTATTCTTTATCGGTATTTATTTTAGTTTTTCTTTGAAAAAGCCTACTAATGGTTTTCCTTTTTTTAACGTACTGTATATACTATTTGCTTATTGTATTATATTTATTATTTTCTTACTGTACTACATTATCCATACATACAATACATATATATATTTACTTTTCTTAAGCTCTGTTAAACTTATATTACGCACTATATTAACTCGTTAATAATAACTTTAAATTTTACTTGCAGTAAACTCAAGCAGACGGCTTATGCCATGCTTTTAATACTTTGTCATTTCTTTATTTTTTTGTAATTTTTTCCTAAGTATATTATTATTATTATTATTATTATTATTATATATTATTATTATTATTTTATTATTATTATTTATTATTATTTATATTATTATTATATTATTATTATTATTATTATTATTATTTACTACTAATATGAATCTAATTTGTTGCCTAAATGCTGAGTATGAATCTAGAGAGCTACAACATTTTATTTGAATCATTTCTCTGGGAAAATTCATTTAAGAGTACTTTTAGGGGAAGAATGGGGTTAGGTTTTTGCTATAAAGTGGTATTTCAGTTTATTACACAATTCTATCATCTAAATAATATTAATTAGAATTAAATATATTGCCAAAAATTCTGAGTTTAAAAGAAATCGGCTGACCAAAATTGCGATTTTACTGAACATTTTTTTTTTTTCTCAGTTCTCTGCGACTTTCTCTAAAAACTGACAGGTTTCGTAAAACCTGGTGTACTAACTATAAATGTACAGGCCTATCACTTTTGTCTGGAACTATCTCCAAGAAAATTCATTTAAGGGGCGTTCTGACAGAGTGGTAGTTTATGCTTTTAAAGATTGACACGATTTTACAAGATTCATGTAAGTTGAAAGCCACAACTGTTTAGTAAGAGAAAGTCGTGTGAGTGTTTCACATCAGATTTTTTATTTACCAAATATTGCCATCTGCCATTAATTGCCTAATTGATTTGCTGTTCACTATCATCGAAACGTATGTAAATGTGCAATAATTTTCATCATTTTTACCAAAGCTCAATGATTTTTTTTAGATGACATGAATGGGAGTTAACAGTTTAGAGTTATTTGTATCGAATAAATCAGTATAATTAACTATTCTTCGTTATTTCATTAACAGTTGACTCCTACGAATATATTTGCACCAATATTTTTGCGGGATAACTTTTTATCGGGTGATCGGAATTTCTTTAAATTACATAAATTGCTAGAATACGGCTTTTATTTTCGGATCACATATATATTTTCAGTTAAATGGAAAGGTAACTAGGTAATACCGGTATAAATAAATAATAAATCAAAATTATAGAAATTGCAATAAGAGAATCGTATAAGTGTTTTAAGTTTTAATAACAAAATATTTACTTATTCTAAACCTTTTTCTACCAGTATCCTTCTTAAATTTAGTTATTTCTCAATCTTTTTCAAAAAATGAAAGAAATTAAAAGTATATCGTGAATTTGAATCTAATTACAATTAACACTTGTAAACAATTCACAATGATTACTTAAATAAATAAAAAAAAACTTACAAGTAACCAAATAAAATAAATAAAATGTAAAAATCTTTCTAATTGTTATATTAGTTCAAAAAATCTCCAGCAGATAGCAGCAGTTAATGAGGATCTTGTTGCTTATATTAGGCCCACTTAATTTTTTTTTTTTTTTTTTTTTTTTTTTTTTTAAACTAGGCATTTACCAAATTTTACTTAAAGACAGTATAAGGTACACGTATAAAAATAATCATATTAAATTAACATAAATTTCAGCTTAAAAAATATTTACTGAAAAATATTACTTGTTCTAATTGACATGTTTTCAGGAATATTCAATTTTTACAAGAAATTTGAGAGTCAATAAATGATTGGGGTCATTTCAGTTAAATAAAATACAATAAGGTATTTTAGCATTATAGGCCATGGTTGGACAGGGAACTCGAGCTGGAAAAGTTGTTCCCTGTGTAATACTGGTACTCATGAGCAAAGTATACCACTTTTTGGAAGAGTGCCCCTTATTAGCTGAATTTCGTCTCCTTTACTTCTCTAAGCATACGCTTTCTATAGAGAATATTGTATCCTTCTTATCAGGTCAGACCCACCCTCGACCCCTTCTCCGTTATGCTCGCTATGTTTGAAAAAGAAGATATAACTGGATTTCTGAACTTTAGTCTCCTCTCTCTTATTATTGTTATTATCAGTTTCATTCTCTCTACAGTGCAGATCACTTTCAGTTTATTCCTGCTTCTACTTATATTATGTGCCTTTATTTATTTCTCTTTTTTTTTCTTTTTTTTTTTGTAAAAAGTTTTTTGAATATATTTTTGTATCTTTACGATGAACAGTGAACTTTGGCTGACGGCTTTTGCCATTGCCTATAATATGTTGTACCAATTTTATAAAAAAGTTTATTCTATTAGTTTTATTTTATATATCTTCTGGAATATATATTATTACTATAATTATTATTAAACTATTTAGCTACTCAGTAAGTAAATCCTGCTTTTTAAAGTTAGCAAATACACCTTACATATCAATCCTTCACTCCAAAATTCAAATTTTTTAATTACGCAATTTTTTTTTCAATTTTTTTTTTTTAATTAGTGAAAAATGTTCTATGGATTTATCCAACAGATTTTCAAAGAATAAGGTAAACCATTTTCAGTACCATTTAGTGATAATACTTAATATAAAGCATTCAATCATTATAAACAATGTATAAAAATATAAAATCTATGATATTATTCCATCCATTTGATTCACTGGAGAATACCCAAGTGGATTGGGCCAAAATAAATCCTGCAATGTTACTAGATATAAGTCACAAGATAGCACCACAAGCAAAACATTGAAACAAGTTTAGGAATAAGCCCTGGAGATAGAACCACTGCAGAACTAATACACCAGTAGCATTTGGCGGACTTTGTTTGAACTATTGAATAAAACCTAGGGTGCGCATTGCTAGTGTACTCTTTAGGCTTCTGGGTGCAACTAAAACTATTCTAATTCAGTATAGTTAAAAACTTATTTACAAAAAAAAATCTGGTGTGAAAGATTCGCATTTTTCTGACTGCCATTAATCCAATAACAAAGTTCACATATTACTGAAAATGTATGTATGTGAAGAAATGGCACTTTAGTGGAAAGCTTAACCTATCTTCCCTCCCCCAGAAAACCCTTTAAATAAATATTCTCATAAAAATATATCAATAAAGTTTTAGCTCTTTATATGGTTAGTTGATGTATACAAAATTAAAGAAAATCGTTGGGAGCCGTTTTCCAGAAAATCTCAAACAGCTGAAGAAAAACATTTTTTAGTAAAGTGGTAGATCGATTTTGATCAAAATCTTATTGTCACATCACATTATAGAACTTAAATGAAATTGTAAATTTAAGCTTTCACACACACACAACACAGACCAATTTCTAAAAACCACATTTCGGACTCAGAGGACTTTACATATATTTCTGGTCAGATATAGACTAGCCAGATAAACTATTCACAGCAAGCAGTGTCATACAGAAGAAATATGGATTTGATCAGAAGTTCTCAATATTTTTACTTTCTCTAGTCTTTTTTTTTTGTAAAAAGTTTTTTTGAATATATTTTTGTATCTTTACGATGAACAGTGAACTTTGGCTGACGGCTTTTCCCATTGCCTATAATATGTTGTACCAATTTTATAAAAAAGTTTATTTGTAGATCTTCTGGAATATATATTATAGAGAAAATCCATATTTCTTCTGTATGACACTGCTTAAAGTTAGTAAGTTCCCTTAGTTAGTAAGTTCATATAGTAAGTTTCCTCTAAAGTGCTATTTCAGTTTATTACACAATTCGATCATTTAAGTAGAAATACAGTAAGCTGTAGAGGCTCCTAGGAAGAAAAAATCTAAGGGGGGCACAGCTGGACTTGAACCCAGGTCCTCTGCGTGGGCATCCAGTGCGCCAACCTTTGAGCTATCCCTTCCCTTCTATTGTCTATTATAATACTTACTAATATCAATCTAATTGAGCTATGTGGAGTACCACATAGTAAGAGGAATTTCTGATATCGAGTTTTCACAGGAAATATCCGTTTTGAGGTGCTGAATAAAAAAAAAGTAGTTTTTAGAAAATGGTGTATGCATGTAAGTAGATAGGATTGACGGGTTCTAGGCCACTTTTTTTGCACAAGATGGCGGCCGTCCCCCTCTCACCACAGTCACATTACCCCTCCCCCACCAAATGACCCCCCTCCCCTCCCCCAACCTATTCCCAACTTTTCCCCCACCCCTCCCCCTCCCCTTTTCCTGTAGGCGAAGAAATAATAAAAATTAATTTTTTTTTTTGCTGAGGTCAGCAAAAGCGATCTCACAACCTTCGTCATCCAAGTCCATCACTTACACCACTCAGCTATAGTGGTAACTTGGCAATAGTAGTTTTCTTTAGATCCTTATACCTCACCCCACATACTTCTTCCTCATCTCTCTCATATCCTTTCTCTCTCTCTCTCTCTCTCTATAGATATATATATAAAATATATACACAGAGACTTAAAGAGAGGCTCTGCCCCACGTACCCCAGGCCAGGGTTCATTAACCTGTATTTTTCCATTCATACAAAAGTTCATTAACCTCTATGTATGCACAATGTTTGCAATATAATTTCTAATTAAAAGTATTTTTCCATTCGTACAAAAGTCTTATTCTTTAAGATAAAAATCTATTTATCGATAAGTATATTGATAACACCTATCGAATCCAGTATATGATTATTATCGATTTTATGAGTCACTCACTTAATAAATTCTGTAAGTTTTTTTTTTTTCGTTAGATCTGTACTTTGACGATGCAATTGAATGCCCTAAGATTTTTAGCACATTTTAAATTCTTATGAAATAAACACACAAAAAAAATTATTCCATCAAATATATATTGATAACACATATTGAATCCAGTGTATTGATTATTATCGATTTTGTATGAGGCAGTCACTTCTGTAAGTTTTTTTTGGGTAAAACATTTTTAAAAAGTTAGAAAGCGTATTTAAGATAAATCTATTTATCGATCAATTATATATCGATCGCTTCCCAGTATATATTGATTATTATTGATTTTTATGAGGGAATCACTTCTGTAAGTTTTCTGGTAAAACATTATTAAAACTAAAAAAAAAAAAAAGTGTATAATAATATCTTAGAACAAATTAATTAGAGAAAGGAAAAATCTTAGTATTTAACCTGGAGAACTAGTAGTTTTTATACGATTAATAATATATATTTTTTACCATTCTCTCTTGCGCACCAATTGTATAGGTATTAATGGAAAAACAAAAAAAAAACAATCTTGATTCAAAATAACTTATTATTTATTCACTTAATTTTTTACAAGATATGATTGATAATCTTAAAGCATGTTTCGATAGCTTATTTTTTTTTTGTAATAGACATTTTTGAAAAATACATTCGTATAACGTACAACTTTAGTTCTTTTTACCACACACTATCTAAAGTGATTATTTTCTCCCCCACTAATCTTTAAATAAACAATTTTTATTCATACATTTAATTTTACAAGATATGATTGACGACAATATAAAGCATGTTTCGATAAATTATTTTTGTAATAGACATTTTGAAGAAATACATTCGTATAACATACATCACATAGTTCTACACCACCACATTGGCACCATATAAAATTTCTCCCACTAATCTATAATTAAACAATTTATTTATATATTTTAGTTATACAATATTATTATTATTATTGAAAATATAAAGCATGTTTTTTCGTTAGTTTGTTGCTGTTGTAATAGACATTAGTTTCAACACCATTTAAAAAAATTTATTGTTTTTCCTAATCATTAATCTATTTGACTGATACCATAATGCAAGTTCAATACCCTGAGCTTTTGCACATTTTAAATTTTTATTATTATGAAATAGACATTTGAACATATTCTTAAAGTTAACAATTTTTGGGCACCCAAAGTCTTCTAAATTAAGAATACAACTGTTGGGAAGATATTGTTTTATAAATTGTAATTTCTCTAATCCTTTAATTAGTACCTCATCATAATCGGACAATGTTGACTGCAGTATGTATGGTAAATGATAGTATGGAGTCAGTCCATCTTTCCATGCTAGCCCATGAAAATTATTGGTTAGCCATCGGTTTGCAGGGAGAGATTGACAACTTGAAACCCATGCAGGTGGTGCCAAAATCCAATGTGATGTAGATCCGGTTTCCACATCTACAATTGCCAATTCTTTCACAACGTATTTCCTCCAAGTTGGATCTTGAAGAGCTTGGAAATCCACTACTGCTGCTAATTTCTTCATATTACGTTCTAGAAAAAAAATAATAATAATAATAATTGAAACACAACAAATATTTACAGAAAATCTCTAAGAAAATTACTAAGTATTAAAGAACAATAAATCATTACACATACATTATACAAACTCTAAATCGAATTTTTGTCCGTTAATTCCCTTATAGATTAAGAACATTTTATTTTCCGTTGTGTTATATTCATCATTATATCTGTTAATCAACTCCTCAGTCAAAATATTACTGTAGCGTTTTGGGAGAAAAACTTTTGTAGGATAATTATCATCTATATTAAAAAATTCAGTCGATGGTTGAATCAAATATGCTATCGTTGTCTGACCATATCGAGTGTTCATTTTTTCGAATTTACATACTTCATGTGGAACACCAATCATTAAGTCACACACTTTATTAATTGAACCACTATGCTTATTGCAGCCGTTTAGATAAACCTTTAGTAGATCCATTATAAAAATAACAAACAGTACCTAAAAATAAAAATTAAAATAATTAAAATAAAAAAAAATAAAAAATTAATAATAATCTATTATAGAATTACAAGTATTTAAAAGTAACACTTACCTTAGTTATGGATAATGATGATGAATGATCAATGTACAGTAGATCTGAAAAAATAATAATAACAATAATGACAATAATCAAAGATAGTACTGGAAAATAACTATTTTCTTTTTATATATCTATCACATATAAAGAAGACAAAAGTAAAAAAAAAAAAATTATAAATTATTAATACTAATCTATTATACAAGTATTTAAAAGTAACACCTACCTTAGTTATTGATAATGATGGTGAATGATCAATGTACAGTAGAACTGAAATAATGACAATAATCAAAGATAGTACTGGAAATAACTATTTCGTTTTTATATATACTATCACACATATAGAATACAAAATAAAAATTAATTATAAATGAAATTATAAGTAAAGTAAATAACATAAGATCTAAAATACTCACCGAAGAAGAAGAAGAAAAAGCAGAATGCAGATTAATTGAAGAGTGATAGATCACTAATTAAGTAACGGCATTTTTATATTCATTGTGACGTATATATTAACCCCCACTTTTGTCATGCGTTCTCTCTCTCTCTCTTAAGTAAAAGAGAAGGTATACCCATCAGCTGCAAAATATTAATGCTGGATTCTATCTTAAAAATAAATAAAATAATTTTATTGTTGTTGTTAACCATTGGTTAAATAGTTGCTCTAAGAATTTCCAAAATTTCAACTATGATTTTAGGTGATGATTATGAAGTTATCAAAACAAAACAAAAACAAAAAAAAATGGTTGGCTAACTGTTAAACAATTTGCAAAGGAATATGTTGAAAGAGATCCTAATCTTAATTTTAAACAATGCTTTTGGTCAAAAACCTAACCAGATTTGCGACCCCCGATAGATGTCTCGCATTAAAAGGAGCTGTACTTGATTTTTTTTTTTTTTTTTTGGAAATAGTGGGGGTCTTGTCACTGTAGTGAATTGGTTTTGGTCTTTTTTGCATTCAGTTGTAAACGCGAACACCACCATGACAAATGAACTTGGATTGCAGCTTACTACAGCTTTTTCTCTCAACAACAACTCCACCAAAAGGCTAGTAACTGGACTTTCCCAAGAAGGTGTACCACTTGCAGCACTGAAGGTAGCGAAAAAGAAAGTCATCTATTTAAGTGAAGAAGATTGGTCAACGTTTCAGTCTAGCAGCAGGCAAATATGTGATAATTTCTTCAAAGAAAAGAGGAAAAACGAAGTAATCACTGATATAATTACTCTCCAATATTCAATTATCTCTTTTGAGAAATCTACACACAAAGTGATTGCATTCAAAGGGAAACCAACATGGTTAGAATCAATTCTTAATTTTCAACCTCCAAAGATTACTCTTATGAGAAATGAATACTTTAAACTGACAAGTTTGTATGAAGATGTATTAAAGCAGTTTAGTTATTTAAGAAAACTTTACAATCCAGTTGTATTGACATATTCTGAAGAAAAAAAAAATAAATCTATTTTTGATAACTATTTTGTTTTTGTTTTTCATTTTTTAACCTATCATCTTATTGGGGTAAAAGAAACAAACAAAAAAAAAATCCACTAAAGTTGATAAATTTTTCAATTAACACTTAACTGATGGTTTTTATAGATAAGAAACAAGGCTGCAGAGTTGCTTTCGTCTACCTAAATTTCAAGTAACCGTAATAAGGTGATAGAATAATTTAATTTTTGTTTATTTGTTTTTTGACGAGCTGGAGATTATACCATTACTTAACGAGTAATCATAAATTTGCTTGTATCAAGGAGAGTACAAGACAACTGTAACAATGATTAAAAATGTTATTTATTAACTCTATTAAGTGTCCAGATGCGTGGCTAAAACAAACTATTACATAATCTTTTGGGGAAAAATAGCATGGTAGCAATAGCTGGAGGTTCGAATTCTAATTTTTTTATTTTTGGACAATTTAGACCAATCAATACATACATTCAATAGTTATACATATACGTTTACTTATTTATTACAACAATTTTTTTTTTTTTTATTCCGTTCAAAGTCATCGCAGAATTAATATCAGTAATTTTCCATGGAATCAAGTAACATAATGGGAATGTTGCAAGCATTAAATATGTTTTTTCTGAGAGATCATGTATGTTCTTTGTTTCTCACAAAGGTTTGTTGTTTTTTATAGAAATATCATGTTATGCTGATTGTTAATTTAACATACCACAGTAGTCTGTCATATCTGGTTTATATGAGCAACGTAATAGAAAAAAATATTTCTATTTATTTAAATGTTAAAAAAAAATTATTGTGTTAATTGCGGTAGATGTATTGCCTTGGGGATTTGGTTAGGTAAAAATATAAATACTTAGGGCAAAATCACTATACACAGCAAAAAAAAAATGATCGAAGTAAAAATCAATTTGTGAAATAACCAAGAAAACACAGTTAAGATAATACATTACGCACTTTCTTCTTTTACTTTCAACTG
Organism: Triatoma infestans; assembly: GCA_011037195.1. NCBI lineage: Eukaryota > Metazoa > Arthropoda > Insecta > Hemiptera > Reduviidae > Triatoma > Triatoma infestans. The sequence continues at coordinate 36,543 of JAAEAF010008740.1, read as the reverse complement.
AATACGAATTAATCATATAAGACAATCGCTATTAAAGAAGTACATAGCATATTAGGTACTAAAACATACTTAAGCTATCGTATTGTGGCTTGCAATAACAATTTTGCTAGTAATTTCCAATATACTTTTCATAAATAAATAGATGACTTACCTGTCTCTAACTTACATCGACCTGTCTGAACAAGTAATAACTTGCTCTAGTGTCTTACAATGTTCTATTTTTTCTATATTACAACTGGTACTTAAAGAGTGGCTCTGCCCCACTGGCTAGAGTACCCCAGGCTTACGCATTAGCATAAGAATGGGAGGAAATTTGTATTCTACTAAATGACGTCATGCCATTGAATTGGAGGGTGGGTGTTACGGATAAGAAATTTTATGTGATTGAGGGACTACATTAATCACTTGGTGTATTCCCTTCAGACTAACAAGGTAAATATATTTCTCATTTCATCCATTTTATTTTATTTTATTATTATTATTTTTTTTTTCTTGTAATGGCTATTAGTTACTGTAAAATGTTAATTCTATTTCAGGAACTTTATGGAAGTCAGTTGTATATGAACATACAAACTATTGCAATTTAGTGGGTAATTCATTTTCATAAAAAATGGAAGAATGGGCTCGCATTATATCACACCCTCTCTATCAACAATTTCTAGAAGATTTCTCGAGATGCACCTTAGAAAAACCGGGAGCAATTCAGTATATGAATTTATACAATGATATAAAAGAATTGGAAAAGTTATCTAAAGAATATGTTGTTAAAAGCAAGTATAAAGATTTCCATTATGTAAATTGTGTTTGGTCAAACCCAGATTGTAAAGAAGGACCTGATACGTGTAGATGTTGCAATATTTCTGGTTTGTATTATTCTATTATTAACAAATTATGTGAAATTTACAATGGTAATTTTATTGAAATGATGAATAAACTAACAATAAATAATTGAATATGTTATTAGAAAGATTGCAGATTATATTTGTAGATCAATTTGTTTAAGACATTTAGAAACAAAATTAATTGTTATAAATACATAGAACTTATTTGTGTGATGAAAAAAATAAATAAATAAATAAATTTTTCTTATTTTTGAAAGAATAAAAACAAAGTGTCTATTAATTATGATAACCCTTCACATAGTTGTAATTTGCTCTAACATCATATATATTTAAAAAAAAAAAAGAAGTTTATTAATTTTTTTTTATTATCCTTATATTGTTGAAATTTTGCTCCATCAGCAAACATACACACCTACATACATATATTATATGAAGTTGGTAGTTGCACATTTGGGTAAAGTACTGGAGAAATTATTAATTAATCGAATTATGTATCACCTAAATAGAAATGACTTCCTCGGTGAATGAGATTAGCCGAAACATGAGCCCATGTTCGAAATGGTATTGACACATTTACTCCTTTCTCCAAATAAGTGATTAGATGAACCTTTTCCACATCCGATACAAATATTTTTATATATTTATAATTTTTAATTTTTTCCACCAACGGCTTTAGCCATGGTTGTTGTCACAGATACATAAGGTATTTTCCATGCATTTTTTGTAATTGTCACTTTAATCACCTCATCGTCTTCTTCTACATTAGTCAAAGCAGTAACCGCATACTCATCTGACCTGGATCTAATGAGAACTAAAAATTCTATGAATTTTGTAATATCTTACAATCAAATTATTTCATCTAAACATATAATCTTTTTTATGAAATCTAAATTTATATACGTGATCTTATTTATAACAATTTTTGTATTGCAATTTATTCCTATTTAATAAATAGTTATTTAGCAAAATCAATGTTAGTAATATTCCATAGGAATCATGTAACATCGTGGTAATAGCATATGTACATTTTTTCTTTCTCACAAAGGCTTGCAGTTTTTAAAATGAATCATTAAAATAATGGCTTGCTGAATTTATAGAAATATCATGTTCTCTCTTACAGTTATGCTGAACGTTAATTTCCCATGCTACTTATTCTGTCATATCAAGTTTATATAAGTAACATAATAGAAAAGAATATTGCAAACAAAAAGTACAATCTGGCAAAAATAAAATAATATTAAATACGTACAATGTAAAGAAAGCACTTCTAAAGAAAATAAGATTATGAAAACTAATTCTAAAGACAACAACCATGGCTAAAGCCGTTGGTGGAAAAAATTAAAAATTATAAATATATAAAAATATTTGTATCGGATGTGGAAAAGGTTCATCTAATCACTTATTTGGAGAAAGGAGTAAATGTGTCAATACCATTTCGAACATGGGCTCATGTTTCGGCTAATCTCATTCACCGAGGAAGTCATTTCTATTTAGGTGATACATAATTCGATTAATTAATAATTTCTCCAGTACTTTACCCAAATGTGCAACTACCAACTTCATATAATATATGTATGTAGGTGTGTATGTTTGCTGATGGAGCAAAATTTCAACAATATAAGGATAATAAAAAAAAATTAATAAACTTCTTTTTTTTTTTTAAATATATATGATGTTAGAGCAAATTACAACTATGTGAAGGGTTATCATAATTAATAGACACTTTGTTTTTATTCTTTCAAAAATAAGAAAAATTTATTTATTTATTTATTTTTTTTTTCATCACACAAATAAGTTCTATGTATTTATAACAATTAATTTTGTTTCTAAATGTCTTAAACAAATTGATCTACAAATATAATCTGCAATCTTTCTAATAACATATTCAATTATTTATTGTTAGTTTATTCATCATTTCAATAAAATTACCATTGTAAATTTCACATAATTTGTTAATAATAGAATAATACAAACCAGAAATATTGCAACATCTACACGTATCAGGTCCTTCTTTACAATCTGGGTTTGACCAAACACAATTTACATAATGGAAATCTTTATACTTGCTTTTAACAACATATTCTTTAGATAACTTTTCCAATTCTTTTATATCATTGTATAAATTCATATACTGAATTGCTCCCGGTTTTTCTAAGGTGCATCTCGAGAAATCTTCTAGAAATTGTTGATAGAGAGGGTGTGATATAATGCGAGCCCATTCTTCCATTTTTTATGAAAATGAATTACCCACTAAATTGCAATAGTTTGTATGTTCATATACAACTGACTTCCATAAAGTTCCTGAAATAGAATTAACATTTTACAGTAACTAATAGCCATTACAAGAAAAAAAAAAAAATAATAATAATAAAATAAAATAAAATGGATGAAATGAGAAATATATTTACCTTGTTAGTCTGAAGGGAATACACCAAGTGATTAATGTAGTCCCTCAATCACATAAAATTTCTTATCCGTAACACCCACCCTCCAATTCAATGGCATGACGTCATTTAATAGAATACAAATTTCCTCCCATTCTTATGCTAATGCGTAAGCCTGGGGTACTCTAGCCAGTGGGGGCAGAGCCACTCTTTAAGTACCAGTTGTAATATAGAAAAAATAGAACATTGTAAGACACTAGAGCAAGTTATTACTTGTTCAGACAGGTCGATGTAAGTTAGAGACAGGTAAGTCATCTATTTATTTATGAAAAGTATATTGGAAATTACTAGCAAAATTGTTATTGCAAGCCACAATACGATAGCTTAAGTATGTTTTAGTACCTAATATGCTATGTACTTCTTTAATAGCGATTGTCTTATATGATTAATTCGTATTCAGTTGAAAGTAAAAGAAGAAAGTGCGTAATGTATTATCTTAACTGTGTTTTCTTGGTTATTTCACAAATTGATTTTTACTTCGATCATTTTTTTTTTTTTTTTTTTTTTGCTGTGTATAGTGATTTTGCCCTAAGTATTTATATTTTTACCTAACCAAATCCCCAAGGCAATACATCTACCGCAATTAACACAATAATTTTTTTTTAACATTTAAATAAATAGAAATATTTTTTTCTATTACGTTGCTCATATAAACCAGATATGACAGACTACTGTGGTATGTTAAATTACCAATCAGCATAACATGATATTTCTATAAAAAACAACAAACCTTTGTGAGAAACAAAGAACATACATGATCTCTCAGAAAAAACATATTTAATGCTTGCAACATTCCCATTATGTTACTTGATTCCATGGAAAATTACTGATATTAATTCTGCGATGACTTTGAACGGAATAAAAAAAAAAAAAATTGTTGTAATAAATAAGTAAACGTATATGTATAACTATTGAATGTATGTATTGATTGGTCTAAATTGTCCAAAAATAAAAAAATTAGAATTCGAACCTCCAGCTATTGCTACCATGCTATTTTTCCCCAAAAGATTATGTAATAGTTTGTTTTAGCCACGCATCTGGACACTTAATAGAGTTAATAAATAACATTTTTAATCATTGTTACAGTTGTCTTGTATTCTCCTTGATACAAGCAAATTTATGATTACTCGTTAAGTAATGGTATAATCTCCAGCTCGTCAAAAAACAAATAAACAAAAATTAAATTATTCTATCACCTTATTACGGTTACTTGAAATTTAGGTAGACGAAAGCAACTCTGCAGCCTTGTTTCTTATCTATAAAAACCATCAGTTAAGTGTTAATTGAAAAATTTATCAACTTTAGTGGATTTTATTTATTTATTTATTTTTTTTTTGTTTCTTTTACCCCAATAAGATGATAGGTTAAAAAATGAAAAACAAAAACAAAATAGTTATCAAAAATAGATTTATTTTTTTTTTCTTCAGAATATGTCAATACAACTGGATTGTAAAGTTTTCTTAAATAACTAAACTGCTTTAATACATCTTCATACAAACTTGTCAGTTTAAAGTATTCATTTCTCATAAGAGTAATCTTTGGAGGTTGAAAATTAAGAATTGATTCTAACCATGTTGGTTTCCCTTTGAATGCAATCACTTTGTGTGTAGATTTCTCAAAAGAGATAATTGAATATTGGAGAGTAATTATATCAGTGATTACTTCGTTTTTCCTCTTTTCTTTGAAGAAATTATCACATATTTGCCTGCTGCTAGACTGAAACGTTGACCAATCTTCTTCACTTAAATAGATGACTTTCTTTTTCGCTACCTTCAGTGCTGCAAGTGGTACACCTTCTTGGGAAAGTCCAGTTACTAGCCTTTTGTGGAGTTGTTGTTGAGAGAAAAAGCTGTAGTAAGCTGCAATCCAAGTTCATTTGTCATGGTGGTGTTCGCGTTTACAACTGAATGCAAAAAAGACCAAAACCAATTCACTACAGTGACAAGACCCCCACTATTTCCAAAAAAAAAAAAAAATCAAGTACAGCTCCTTTTAATGCGAGACATCTATCGGGGGTCGCAAATCTGGTTAGGTTTTTGACCAAAAGCATTGTTTAAAATTAAGATTAGGATCTCTTTCAACATATTCCTTTGCAAATTGTTTAACAGTTAGCCAACCATTTTTTTTTGTTTTTGTTTTGTTTTGATAACTTCATAATCATCACCTAAAATCATAGTTGAAATTTTGGAAATTCTTAGAGCAACTATTTAACCAATGGTTAACAACAACAATAAAATTATTTTATTTATTTTTAAGATAGAATCCAGCATTAATATTTTGCAGCTGATGGGTATACCTTCTCTTTTACTTAAGAGAGAGAGAGAGAACGCATGACAAAAGTGGGGGTTAATATATACGTCACAATGAATATAAAAATGCCGTTACTTAATTAGTGATCTATCACTCTTCAATTAATCTGCATTCTGCTTTTTCTTCTTCTTCTTCGGTGAGTATTTTAGATCTTATGTTATTTACTTTACTTATAATTTCATTTATAATTAATTTTTATTTTGTATTCTATATGTGTGATAGTATATATAAAAACGAAATAGTTATTTCCAGTACTATCTTTGATTATTGTCATTATTTCAGTTCTACTGTACATTGATCATTCACCATCATTATCAATAACTAAGGTAGGTGTTACTTTTAAATACTTGTATAATAGATTAGTATTAATAATTTATAATTTTTTTTTTTTTACTTTTGTCTTCTTTATATGTGATAGATATATAAAAAGAAAATAGTTATTTTCCAGTACTATCTTTGATTATTGTCATTATTGTTATTATTATTTTTTCAGATCTACTGTACATTGATCATTCATCATCATTATCCATAACTAAGGTAAGTGTTACTTTTAAATACTTGTAATTCTATAATAGATTATTATTAATTTTTTATTTTTTTTTATTTTAATTATTTTAATTTTTATTTTTAGGTACTGTTTGTTATTTTTATAATGGATCTACTAAAGGTTTATCTAAACGGCTGCAATAAGCATAGTGGTTCAATTAATAAAGTGTGTGACTTAATGATTGGTGTTCCACATGAAGTATGTAAATTCGAAAAAATGAACACTCGATATGGTCAGACAACGATAGCATATTTGATTCAACCATCGACTGAATTTTTTAATATAGATGATAATTATCCTACAAAAGTTTTTCTCCCAAAACGCTACAGTAATATTTTGACTGAGGAGTTGATTAACAGATATAATGATGAATATAACACAACGGAAAATAAAATGTTCTTAATCTATAAGGGAATTAACGGACAAAAATTCGATTTAGAGTTTGTATAATGTATGTGTAATGATTTATTGTTCTTTAATACTTAGTAATTTTCTTAGAGATTTTCTGTAAATATTTGTTGTGTTTCAATTATTATTATTATTATTTTTTTTCTAGAACGTAATATGAAGAAATTAGCAGCAGTAGTGGATTTCCAAGCTCTTCAAGATCCAACTTGGAGGAAATACGTTGTGAAAGAATTGGCAATTGTAGATGTGGAAACCGGATCTACATCACATTGGATTTTGGCACCACCTGCATGGGTTTCAAGTTGTCAATCTCTCCCTGCAAACCGATGGCTAACCAATAATTTTCATGGGCTAGCATGGAAAGATGGACTGACTCCATACTATCATTTACCATACATACTGCAGTCAACATTGTCCGATTATGATGAGGTACTAATTAAAGGATTAGAGAAATTACAATTTATAAAACAATATCTTCCCAACAGTTGTATTCTTAATTTAGAAGACTTTGGGTGCCCAAAAATTGTTAACTTTAAGAATATGTTCAAATGTCTATTTCATAATAATAAAAATTTAAAATGTGCAAAAGCTCAGGGTATTGAACTTGCATTATGGTATCAGTCAAATAGATTAATGATTAGGAAAAACAATAAATTTTTTTAAATGGTGTTGAAACTAATGTCTATTACAACAGCAACAAACTAACGAAAAAACATGCTTTATATTTTCAATAATAATAATAATATTGTATAACTAAAATATATAAATAAATTGTTTAATTATAGATTAGTGGGAGAAATTTTATATGGTGCCAATGTGGTGGTGGTGTAGAACTATGTGATGTATGTTATACGAATGTATTTCTTCAAAATGTCTATTACAAAAATAATTTATCGAAACATGCTTTATATTGTCGTCAATCATATCTTGTAAAATTAAATGTATGAATAAAAATTGTTTATTTAAAGATTAGTGGGGGAGAAAATAATCATTTTAGATAGTGTGTGGTAAAAAGAACTAAAGTTGTATGTTATACGAATGTATTTTTCAAAAATGTCTATTACAAAAAAAAAAAATAAGCTATCGAAACATGCTTTATATTATCAATCATATCTTGTAAAAAATTAAGTGAATAAATAATAAGTTATTTTGAATCAAGATTGTTTTTTTTTTTTGTTTTTCCATTAATACCTATACAATTGGTGCGCAAGAGAGAATGGTAAAAAATATATATTATTAATCGTATAAAAACTACTAGTTCTCCAGGTTAAATACTAAGATTTTTCCTTTCTCTAATTAATTTGTTCTAAGATATTATTATACACTTTTTTTTTTTTTAGTTTTAATAATGTTTTACCAGAAAACTTACAGAAATGATTCCCTCATAAAAATCAATAATAATCAATATATACTGGGAAGCGATCGATATATAATTGATCGATAAATAGATTTATCTTAAATACGCTTTCTAACTTTTTAAAAATGTTTTACCCAAAAAAACTTACAGAAGTGACTGCCTCATACAAAATCGATAATAATCAATACACTGGATTCAATATGTGTTATCAATATATATTTGATGGAATAATTTTTTTTGTGTGTTTATTTCATAAGAATTTAAAATGTGCTAAAAATCTTAGGGCATTCAATTGCATCGTCAAAGTACAGATCTAACGAAAAAAAAAACTTACAGAATTTATTAAGTGAGTGACTCATAAAATCGATAATAATCATATACTGGATTCGATAGGTGTTATCAATATACTTATCGATAAATAGATTTTTATCTTAAAGAATAAGACTTTTGTACGAATGGAAAAATACTTCTAATTAGAAATTATATTGCAAACATTGTGCATACATAGAGGTTAATGAACTTTTGTATGAATGGAAAAATACAGGTTAATGAACCCTGGCCTGGGGTACGTGGGGCAGAGCCTCTCTTTAAGTCTCTGTGTATATATTTTATATATATATCTATAGAGAGAGAGAGAGAGAGAAAGGAGAAAGGATATGAGAGAGATGAGGGAGAAGTATGTGGGGTGAGGTATAAGGATCTAAAGAAAACTACTATTGCCAAGTTACCACTATAGCTGAGTGGTGTAAGTGATGGACTTGGATGACGAAGGTTGTGAGATCGCTTTTGCTGACCTCAGCAAAAAAAAAAATTAATTTTTATTATTTCTTCGCCTACAGGAAAAGGGGAGGGGGAGGGGTGGGGAAAAGTTGGAAAGTTTGGGGGAGGGGAGGGGTTCATTTGGTGGGAGAGGGGTAATGTGACTGTGGTGGGAGAGGGGGACGGCCGCCATCTTGTGCAAAAAAAGTGGCCTAGAACCCGTCAATCCTATCTACTCATGTATGTGAACACCATAGCTCAAAATACGAAAAATCGTAAAAAGTTCAAACTTGATATTCCGTTTAAGTATCACCATAGGATCGGACAGTAGGTAATCAGTCCAAGTACCTAAACCGGAAATACCACTTTACTGAATATTTTTTTTAATTTTTCACAATTTTCTCAAAAATAACTAACGATTTTCTTGAAACTTATTATATGAACTACACATACAAAAAGCTACAACTTTTATTTATAACTTTACTGCAAGAAAATTCATGTAAGGGTACTTTTAGGGGAGAAATGGGGTTACGGTTTCCTCTAAAGTGCTATTTCAGTCTATTAAACAATTGGATCATTTAAGTAGAAATAAATATGTTGTTGAAATACCGAGTTTGAAAAAAATCGGATGACCGAAAGTGCGTTTTCAATAAACAGTTTTTCAATTTTTGTGATTTTCTCCGTAAAAACATCGACGAATTTAATTAAATTTGGTACACCAACTACAAAATTTGTCAACCACAATTTTGAGTGTTTCACACCAGATTTTTTACTTTCTTTTATTGCTGCAAGCGAAAGTATTGCAATCTCGTCAAATATTTAAAAATAATGTTTTTACCAGAATAGATGTTTTGAGGTCCCGTAGAATCCGAAAAAGAGTTTTTAGAAATTAGTGTGTGTGTGTGTGTATGGGTCAGCCTAAATCAAAAATCGGGAAAATCGTAGAAAATGTATGTTTGACATTTCGTTTTATGGGGCTACCATAGAACGCGACAATAAGGGTTTAGGTCTAAATTGATCGACACCGAATTGTGCCACTTTACTGCATAGATTTTTTTAATTACATGCGATTATCTTCAAAACAGTTCTAACGATTTCCATGAAACTTGGTATATCAAGTAATCATAAAATGCGCTGCAACTTTTATTTGTAACATTTTAGGGTGATGTGTCATTAGTCTTTCCTATATTCAGTCTTCTCATTTCAGTATAATACGATTCTATTGTCTATTTTTTTTGTTTTAGATAAGACGGGTCAATATCTGTGGTCATTTGCGCCCGGAGACTTCTCAGTGCACTGCCGCCTCCGTGACAGTGTTCTCCTCGTTTCAGACAACACTGTCCATCACCGGACAGTGAGCTGTAGAGGCTCCTAGGAAGAAAAAAAATCTAAGGGGGGCAAAGCTGGACTCGAACCCGTGTTCTCCGCGTGGGAGTCCAGTACGCTAACCACTTAGCTATTCCCTTCCCTTCTATTGTCTATTATAATACTTACTAATATGAATCTAATGTGTTGCCTAATTGCTAAGTATGAAGACAATAAGTTTACTGGAAGTCTAACTTTTATATTTCGTTTCTCATTTCATTTTCTTTTTTTTTGTTTTTATTAAATAGTTAATTATTGTTTGCGTATAAGTAAGTATTTCATTTCCATGACTATATCTTATTAACTTTATTATCAATGTCACTTCAAAATACTTGCATCATTTTTCCCAAATGAAAATTTATTGTACAGAGCAAATATTAGCGGTCTGTATGTTTACATTATAATTTATTTGTACAAACTCTCTATAAGCAGAACATTGTTTACATAACAATCTACCCCTAAATGCCGGCTTTAATTTTTGGATCTTACTTTTTTTTTAATAAAAACTCGATAAATATATTTCTTATTTATTTATTTACTGTACTAGAGAATTTACACTTTCTCTATGGCGATGGAGTAGGAAGCGTATACAAAAATAAAAATTAATAAACATTTTCTCAAAAACATCATAAATGCCAAAAAAAAATTACAGTAAGAAAACTAAACAATATTAATAACATAAAATGCTTCTCAATAACTAGAAAAAGAAAGAATATATATATATATATGTATATATTTTTTTATGTTATATATTTGTTTATATACAGGGTGACCAGAGTTATATGCTCCACCCACTTTTTTTTAAATTTCGAAAAAATAGAAAACACGTATTTAATCATTTTTAGTCTAGTTTATTTTCAGTGATTGATCCATTTTTTTATACCCCAATATCCCGAGATACAGCATCCAACTTTTTTTTTTCAAATGGAACATTATATTTTTTTTGCATATTTTTATAGTAATTGAGCCTCTAAAAAAATAAAATAAACAAAATTTAAAATCGGTTAGGTTTTTCAAAAGTTATGGTAATTTAAAATATGAAAAACAAATTTCAGTTTAATGTCAAAATTACCTTATTTTTTTCTTTAAAGAAGCTCTTCAAACTGGACACTATCAACGGATAGGCAAGCCAAAGCTCTGGACTCCCACGCTCTGTTTGTAGCAGCACTTAGGTGGCAAAGTCAACATCTAGGCAGGCTAGAGTTATTCGACGTTCCATATCTTCGACTGAAGCCACGGGATTAAGGTTACTGTACACTTTATTTTTTAGATATCCCCACAAAAAATAGTCCATTGGGTTAAGTCCGGAGGTCGAGGTGGCCATTGGATCGGACCATGAGTTCCTAACCACTTTTCGTGGAAATTTCTGTCCAGGTAACGTCGAACAACTCTCGCATTATGTGCCGGGCAACCATCTTGTTGAAAATACATATCTAACCGACGTTTTAGAGGAACATCTTCAAGCAATACTGGCAAAATGTCTCTTAAAAAAGTTAGATACCTTTCACCAGTTAAGTTCCCTCTGTAGAAGTATGGGCCGATTAGTTGGTTTCCTAAAACTCCACACCAAACATTTGTAGAAAAAACAACCTAATGGCGTGTGGCAAAGGTAACTTGTGGATTTTCTTCTGCCCATATTCTAAAGTTCCAACGATTAAGAAGGCCATTGTTGGTAAACTTTGATTCATCAGTCCATAAAATTGTGCATTTTTTTGTGGGGATATCTAAAAAATAAATGTACAGTAACCTTAATCCCATGACTTCAGTCGAAGATATGGAACGTCGAATAACTCTAGCCTGCCTAGATGTTGACTTTGCCACCTAAGTGCTGTTACAAACAGAGCGTGGGAGTCCAGAGCTTTGGCTTGCCTATCCGTTGATGGTGCCCAGTTTGAAGAGCTTCTTAAAGAAAAAATAAGGTAATTTTGACATTAAACTGAAATTTGTTTTTCATATTTTAAATTACCATAACTTTTGAAAAACCTAACCGATTTTAAAATTTTTTTTTTTTTTAGAGGCTCAATTACTATAAATATATGCAAAATAAAATATAATGTTCCATTTGAAAAAAAAAAGTTGGATGCTGTATCTCGGGATATTGGGGTTTAAAAAAATGGATCAATCACTGAAAATAAACTAGACTAAAAATGATTAAATACGTGTTTTCTATTTTTTCGAAATTTCCCGCCGTTTAAAAAAAAATTGGGTGGAGCATATAACTCTGGTCACCCTATATATATATATATATATATATACTTATGTCCACAGTTTAATTAGAAAATTAAATATTGTAAAACTAACAGGAAGGTTTGAAATAAGATTTAACTTACAGGTTTATTAAGCATAAACTTTAACATTATTATGTTCTCTTTTCATTCTGGTGTATTTCTTATTTTTAAGCCCTTCCCAAGATATTTCAACAAAGCATTAATTTTCTTCAAGTCTATATTTTGAAAGTAATTTACCAAGTTCCCAACAGGCGAAACACCTTCCATGTAATTAGATATTTTTTTCTTTGCGTTCAAAACGCGATACATTGAAATAGATAATAGGATAAATCATCAATGTGGTCGCTACTGCAGTCTAAATAGAATTTATTAGGAATATTTTCTATGTCTGAAAAGAATTCTACAGAATCTGAATTCAGGCAAACAGAATTAAGCTACAGCTCCAAGCTTCTCCACCTCACAATTCTTAGAGAAAGAGAATTTTCTTGCCCCCCCCCCTTCGCACTGACTTGTATTAAAATTACAACGTTACAATGATTGTACGGCCCTGGCCTACTAAACTAATAACAACACTGAGTAAAATGTGACTTTCCAAGATCCCTACAACTTCCCTAAAATCTGCTTATTCGAAACAATGTTTCAAACAAAAGTGATAGGTTTATATATTCGTAGTTATATGAAGTTCAAAGTAACCCCTTCATGAAATATATATTCATAAAAAATATAAAAAAAACGTAAAAAAACAAAATGTCGGAAAACCGTTCACTAAAGACCTACACTGATTGTCTTCAAACTCGGATTATTTACATGCCTGGAATTTAATTTTGATATAGATCAAGCATTTCAATTTCACCTTCCAAGGGCCAAATTAAGTATTATAATCGGGCCGTCGGGAGCGTATCAAAAATAATAGCTCGAAATAATGTTACATGTACACAAATGACGATATACAACCATATTACGAAATTACATGATTATGAATTTTAAAAGTTGTTTTCTCAACTTTATTACTTTCTCTTACTTTTAGTAAGAGAAAGTATTATAATCGTGCCAAATTTTCGATAACAACTTTCACTGGAATTATCCGTTTTGAGGTCCCGTGAGTTAAAAAAAGTGGTTTTTAGAAAATGATCTCTGTGTGTGTGTGTGTGTATGTATGTATGTATGTGAACAATATAAGCTCAAAAAAAAAAAAAAAAATCGCAGGACATTCATACTTGGCATTCCATTTGAGTATCACCATAGGACCCAACAGGAACTTACTTGCCAAAATTCCTCAACCGGAAGTATTACATTTCTGAATGGATTGTTCAGTTTTTTGCGATTTTCTCAAAAACAGCTCCAATGATTTTTTTTTTTTAACATGATATACATAAAAAGATCTACAACTTCTATTTGAAACATTTCTCTGGAAAAATTTATTTAAGGCGGCTTTTGGGGTTGGGGTGGGGTTATGTTTTCCTCTAAATTTCTATTTCACTTTATTATATAATTGTATCATTTAAATAATATTAAATACAATTATAATAGATTGTCAACATTCCGTTTTTTAATAAAATCAGTTGACCGAAAGGGCGTTTCATTGAACAGTTTTTCCAGTTTTCTGTGATTTTCTCGAAACGGCTTCAATAATTTTTTTTTTTTTTTAACTTAGTATATCCGATTACACATTCAATAGACTAGAACTTTTTTTTTTGAAACATTACTCCGAAAAATTCATTTAATCTGGTTTTGGGGAGAATAGCGGGGTTATGTTTTTCCTCTAAAGTATTATTTTAGTTTATTCTAAATAATAATAATTAGAATTAAATTTGTTGTTAAAATTCTGAGTTTGAAAGAAACAGTTTTTTTTACTGAAGTTATTTCAGTTTTCTATGATTTTATTCATAAAAAGACCGACGAATTTCATTAAAAATTTACACCAACTATCAATATAGAATCGTATCACTTTAACTTGGAATGTTTTTCTGAGAAAGTTTGTTTAATGAAATTTAATGAAATACAAAAAAAAGTCATATTTTAATTCTCCATCATTGATTTAAAACATTAACAACAAACAAAAGTTACAAGTATGAAATAAATTTGTTATTAAATTTGAATGAAATTTGTGTAAACTGTAGTAAGAGAAAGTTGTCTGAGTGTTTAACACCAGATTTTTTTTTGTGACGATATTTTTATTTCTATTAACCAATCTTCAAAAATCTGGTTTTTAATGAGCTGTAATTATTTATAAAATTGATTGCACACATTGGTCAGTTAATCTTGGTCTTTTCGGAATATTAAAGATAAAATTAATTGACACAAATATGTATTCCCAAACATCGCTAAAATATATGTAGTTGTAATTAACGCATTAGGCAATCAGTCGACTTACAAATAATTAAAGAAATGTAGCATCGCTATATTAAGAATTATAAGAGTAAGTATTGTGACCGGGTCATATTTTTTATATCAAATTTTCATTCGAAATACACGCTTTTTGAGGTCCCCTGAGTGGGAAAAAGTGGTTTTTAGAAAATGGTATGTGTGAGTGTTTTATATGTGTAGCTCACAAACGAAAAATCGCAGAAAGTTCGAACTTGATATTCTGCAGAGGTATCTCAATGGAATCCGACAAGAAATAATCTTTCTTCAACCGGAAGTATACCACTTTACTTAAATGGACTTTTTTTTTCCAGTTTTTTACGATGTTCTTGAAAATGGCTCCAACGATTTTTTTTAGCAAACACATATCAACTGTACATACAACTGCACTTTTATTTAAAACATTTCTTTGCGAAAATTCATTTAACGAGCCTCTAGGAGAAGGAATGGGGGTTATATTTTTCTCTAAAGAGCTATTTTCATTTATTTATTTATTTATTATACTATTTTTATCAACAAACGGCGTAAGCCTTATGGTTGAAGTCATTACATGTGATACCTACAGTGATACATAAATATAATAATAGTAAAATAATACAGGCACATTAACAGTAAAACTTCAAGTAATGCAAAAATGTTTCTTGAAAATTCCAGACGCCATTTGGAAACCCACATCACTAGGAATATACTCATTCCATGACCTGCATATTCTAGAAATGATGTCAGCGTTGAACAGCGCATTAGTCTTAACGGCAGGACCACGAAATGCGAAGTACTGCGCAAGCAGCGAGGTGGTACATGAAAAGGAATGGCAGCAAGTAGCGCCATGCAATCAATTTCACCATTCAAGAGCTTCTTTAAGAATAGAAGACCAGCATTACGTCTTCTAGACTCTAGAGAGCAGAAATGAATAGCACCGCTGGATAACCTTTTGTTAAAAGTCCTGATAAAACGGTTTTGTATAGCTTCAAGTCTAGCTATATCCTTCTTAGTGTAAGGACACCAAATCAATGACGCATACTCAAGAAGGCTTCTAACATATGCATTATACACAGTTAGCACCGCTTTGGGATCTCTAAGATCACGAGTGTGCCTTATTACAAAACCCAGTGCTCTCGATGCTTTCCTACATACATATTCAAACTGATTCGTGAAAGAGAGGTCATGACTCAGAGTAACTCCTAAGTCCTTCACGTTACGAGTCCTCTCCAATGGTTTGCCATCAATGAGGTACTGATGCGATATAAAACTCTTTTTACGATAAAAAGAAATGACTTGGCATTTTTTAACATTAAGCTCCATGCCATTACTGCAGCACCAGTCAGAAACAATGCGGAGGGTATCTTGAATTATAATGCAGTCCGACTGAGAAGCAACTTTATGGAAAAACTTCAAGTCATCCGCAAATGCAAGTACCTCAACATCCGAGATCCTTAGTAGTAGGTCGTTAATAAAAATTAGGAAGAGCCACGGTCCAAGGTGTGATCCTTGAGGTACACCAGATACAGCATCGAACCAACGTGATACCTCCGAATGCCACCTCACCCGGCATTTTCTATCCCGAAGGTAATCTTCAAACCACTTCAGCATAGGACCACACAAGCCTAGTAACTTCAGTTTCTCCACTAACAAGGAGTGAGGCAAACGGTCAAAAGCCTTTTTAAAATCAGTATAAATCACATCAACCTAGAAACCATTACTAATTTCACCTGCTATAAAATAAAGAAATGAAGCCAAGTTTGTAACCGTAGAGCGTTGACTTAAGAATCCATGCTGTTATCCATGCGGATTTATTATACGAAATAATATGAATTAGAATTAAATATGTTACCAAAAATTTGGAGTGTGAAAAAATGTAATGTCCAAGCGCCGCCTTAAATAAACAAAAAATATATATTATACATTATAACCACACATTTTAGTGAAGTTGTCACTTTAGAGAAAAGCTTAATTTTGCTGTTCCACCAGAACCACCCAAAAAGTCAATTTTTTTTTTTTTTTTGAAAAAATGGTTTAAATAAAAGTGATAAGCTTTTATATCTTACAGTACACAAAATTTAGAGAAAATCATTGGAGCCATTTTTGAAAAAATAGTGAAAAAACTAAATAAATACATATTTTTTTTTAAATCAGTAAATTCGCCTTTAGGATTTTGACGGAAATTTTAGTCAGATTAACGTAATAATTGAAATATCAAATTAGAGCTTCCTGCTATTTTTCATTTTTGAGGTATTTCTTTCAACGCACTCACACAACATATTCGCTAAAAACTTTTTTGCTGTATACCAGGAAACCCTTAAGAATGTATTTTCAGTAAAATTGATTTACCAAAATTTCATAAAATCGCAACACTTCCTATTAAAGAATTAAGAAAAAATAAAAGCCTAGTAAATAGATGTGGCACATATTCTAGGTGATTATGTCAAAAAATAGGTCATTACTGAGATTGTTTTAATACACCAATTAAAACTATAAATATCTTTCGCTTCTTTGTAGCTGGTTAGGTAAGTTAATAAATATCAGAGATTTTCTCCGTGAGAACCCATCGTCATCAGGATTTCTTTAAACATTGTGATAAAACAGCTTGCACGGAGAGATAATCAGTTTTTTGTTATAAAACCTAGTAACTGGGTTTTATGGTGTCGTTCTTTTTTCTTATTACCTGGACTAAGGCGATAAAAATTTTTTGTGTTTGTATGTGTTTATTTCAAGTATCCTATTATTGTTTATTTTATTTAATTATTCCATATTAATGTGTTAATCAATGAAAATTAAAAATATCTCATTCATTGAGTAAATTATTTTTCAAAAAAGGATCTCCGCTTTATGGGACGTATATATCCCGTAGAAGGACTTTCTTGTGGTACGTTACGAGTCACGTATGACCCGTAGTTAATAACCTTGAATAGCGTAGTTCAAGTCTTGAATAGCGTTTTTAGCTTCACATTTGATTCAGTTTCTTCCTATATAGATAATTTCATTAAAAACAAAAACAGGAAATAGTTGGAGCAAACTGGTCATGAGTAATAGAGTACAGTATATGTACAATTACAAGTACAGACATGTACTGACATGAATTTTCAGAAATTTAAACAGCTAATCTCTGCGAAAATCGAATTGAGTTCTTTATGGGTCCTATGTATCCTCTAGTATTTTATTACATTATTATGTTAAGGTATAAGTAATAATAATAATCTGCAAACAGGGAAAGGAATAGCTAAGTGGTTAGCGTACTGGACTCCCACGCGGAGGACCCGGGTGCTACCTTTAGATTTTTTCTTCCTAGGAGCCTCTACAGCTCACTGTCCGGTGATGGACAGTGTTGCCTGTAACAAGAGAGCACTGTCCGGAGGCCGGCAGTGCACTGAGAACGCTCCGGGCGCCAATAACCATACATGCTGACGCGCCTTAAATTTAAAAAAATAAATAAAAAATAATGTGCACACTAGTTGAGAAAATACAGCGAACGCATTGTAAACGATCCTATTGAAAATTCCTATCGCACTGACGTAGAATTAGGACAGAATAGAATAGAGGAAGAGGGAGTGATCCAAACAGCCCACAATCTTGCGATCCAAATTGATCTGTTATGAAGTCCTCCGGTTAACGTAAGGTTTAGACATCCCTGATGATGGGCAAAAAAATTTTTGTTAGAAACCGGTCGAATGCTACAAAATGAAGCAGGATATCACGAATAAACTCTATGTCTTTTTCTCTCTTTACTTATTGAATAACTCTCGTACATTAATAATAACTAGTGTTGATTGGTGTATCTAACACACCAATAAGGTGAAATAAGTAACTATTACAGCATAAAACCCTAAAATTGGTGACAGAAATTGAAATAGTGTGGTAAAGTGTTAGTGTGAGACAGGAAGTGGTGCAAGTTGATGGAGAAGTGGAGTATGGGAGACGTTGAATGGTGACGAATGGAAAGGGGCTTGGATGAACGTCGAGATGATGCAGTGCTTCGATACAGTGGACTCACTAACAGTTCTGTATTGATCATTGGCGAAGTAGAGTATACTTGTTAACAATATTCACCTCTACATTTCATAATCCTTTCTTAGCTAACTTACTATAAGTACTATTTCATAAAGTCACTATTTTCCATAAAAGCCCTCATCCAACAAGGTTTAAAATTTAACAATATGCAAGGATAGTTAATTTTGTTAATGGTTAAAGATGACTCATTTATATTTCAAAATTTGCGATGTAGTAATTTGATTTTAGAGTATAAATTGTTTACAAGTAGGGTTATCCTCGGACATATAATAATTTGGAACCTATATTTAATGCGGGAATATCTTGTATATGGATTTGTGGAGAAGCACTAACACATAAATGGTTGTGATTTTGAATGTATTAGTATATTGTATGTTTCTCTTTAACGTTTGCAATCACACACACTTTTACAATCCAATCATAGAATTATTTATAATTTACAATAAATTAATTAAATGTTATGTGCTGTTAAGTCGTTGGAAGCATTTTGTATGACTGCTAATTAAACACCAGCGCTATCTGGTAGAGCTATATAAGTGTGATATACATGTATGGTTTGTATCTAGTGTTTAATAAAGAGAAGAGAAGTCCCAATTGGAAGAATATTAAGTCTAGGGTTATGCTGCCCTTAGATTTTCTCTTTCTAGGAGCCTTTCTCTTTCTATTTATACAGATCACTGTCCGGTGATGGGCTGTGTTGTCTGTAGGTCTTTTACTCTTTCAGGTCGCAGGGCACTATCCCCCCTCCAAAAAAAGTATGAGCTTACAACGATTTTTAGTTTTTGAAAAGTTTTGTTCACTCACTTAAAACTCAGAGAACATTAGCTAACAATATTTGTTGATGTTTTTATCATAATTCACATATATTTCTGTTATTCAAAATCAACAGGGACTAGTAAAATATCTGTAATTTTTATCCGTCATAGCATGATTATTTTTCTTGTTCCTGACCGGTTTCGGATTTTTATCCACTGTCAGAGTAAGGCTATCATTAAGATCGTTTAGAAAGGTGATTTTAACTTTATGTTTCTGTCACGCCTCATAATTGAGACAATCAACAAGTATGGTGCGTGACAGAAACAAAAAGTTGAAGTCAACTCTCTACACGAACTTGATACCCTTCATCTGACGATGGATGAGAATCCAAAACCGATCATGCTGATATTTTATCTTGAATAAATCACTAAGTAAGGATTAGTATACTTTGGAAAAACCAATATAAAAGGTAGTTGTTGCCTTATTGAAGAGTTTTGATATGTTTCAAAAACGACTAACAAAGATTTCATTTAAACTTGGAATTCTAAATGTACAGATATAATCGAAAATGTTGGAGTACTTCAACACGTATTTTTTTTTTTTGTAATTCTGGGGGGAACAGTAACGTTAAGCTTCTTTATTAATTTAAATTTTCTCGAAAGCAAGTATAACCATTTCCTTTAAACTTGACATGCTAACTGCACAGATATAGTCGTATCAGTTTGCTAACTGCACAGATATAGTCGTATCAGTTTGCTAACTGCACAGATATAGTCGTATCAGTTTGCTAACTGCACAGATATAGTCGTATCAGTTTGCTAACTGCACAGACATAGTCGTATCAGTTTTATTTGGAACAATTAAAAAAAAATGGTTTTTAGATAGTTGTGCGGAATCGGTGGCGTTGGTGGAATGTTTTTAAATGCACTTGATATTTTTGGAGCTTTCTACTGGACTTTACTACCTGCCAAGGTAGGTACTTACCCCCCACCGCCACTAAGTGTATGTTAGGACAAATATATGAAATTTGTCATTTTATATATAATTGTATTAACAGGAGTAAGAGAAAGTCATGTGAGTGTTTCACACCAGATTTTTGTTTTTTTTTTTTTACTTAAAGTACTATTCTTAATAGCAAGCGGTATAAATTATTTAAATTACACATTCATGAAGATGAACAGCTGCAAATTATGGATTCTTTAGTAAAGATATACGAGTTAAAGTAAATGAAACAGGTTTTTCGTTGGTGAATGTAAAAGGGCCAGATTGGTCCAGAGTGTGGACAGGTGTGATCTCCCCAACGACATTAACATAAGATCTGAGAGCACACTGGCGCTCGTTCCCCGCTAGCCGACCAGCTGACCGCTTAACTATTCTTTCCCCTTTCCTTAACTTACCGATTTCGGTATTTTATTATTTTCCAAATAATTCTCATATTTATTTAAATTTTAAACTGTTGTTCTAAAAACAACGTGTAATTCTATCTGACGATACGTTTTTTTACATATTCTTATTGTTGTAAGAATTTCCGAAATTAACTTTTCATGGGAAATACATATTTTTATGGTCCTTCGACTCTGAAAAAAGTGTTTTTTTTTTTAGAAATGCGGGTATAGTATGCAGCTGCTGCATAACTGAAAAAAGGAAAATTACAGGAAGCTAAAACACGGCATTTCGTTTAGAGTTTAGATAATACAGTGGACGCGACAATAGGTTTCTTGTCAAAATCGGTATACCGGAAGTAACATTTACTACATAAATATATCAGCTTTTCACGATTTTCTTGAAAACGGTTCCAATGGTTTTCTTTAAACGTCTAAACCATGGACCGTTCCAGAATGGATGATAAGTTTGGAACTGTGATTTATTTTGAGAAAGGTGATCACTTGGCACTATCTCTTGGTGACTAAACCACTGTTTTCCTGGCTGAGTTTATGCTATTCCTTGCTCGTATTTTGGTTGAGCGGCTACGTAACACTAACTTAAAAGGGTTTGTATCTGCTCGGATAGTTTATGTGTTAAGGCGCTGAGTTTATGTGTCTTCACTTCAAAGTTGCTACTAGAATATTCTAAAAGACTGGAAGAACTTTCTTTCCTAAAGGATGCTTTCTTTCAAAAACGATTAACAAAGATTTTTTTTAAACTTGGAATTCTAAATGTACAGATATCCTATAATCCAAAATTTTGGAGTACTTCAACACGAATTTTTTTGTTGGATTCTGGCGCAACAGTAAAGTTAAGCTTCTGGATTTTGAGTTTTGTTTTTTCTTAATTTTATGTTCTATAATGGAATTTTCGGGGAATGAGGAGGTGGATAGGTTTGTGTTTCTCTCCCTTTTAATTGGTCCTGATATGCTGTTGGTGTGTCTTTAGACACATGTCTGTCAAACTTCCAGTCATGGATAGTTTTACAGTATTCATCCCTATGTATGAGGTCAGTGGGTTGTCGGCAGTCTAACATGCGCATTTGGGGTCTGAAGAGGATTATTAGTGAGATGTTACTGCGTCTTTCATGGACAGAGGTTCCTTACTGGGCATTGTGGTTTTAGGAAACACTTCTATGTAATTGGGCTCATGCCAGACAGTTTTTGGAGATGTTCTGTGAAGACAGAGGAAGAAATACCCATGCATCTTGTGACAAAGGTTAAGAGGAAATTAGGTTCAGGACCTTTGGTCGGAACAGGCTATCTGCGGAAGAGCTTAGGCTATTTCTTTTTAAGGTTATGTCGATTTGTTGGGACCGCAGAAAATGTGGGTTAGATCAGGATCTGGATTTGTATTCTAGACCCGGTTTGTTATATTTTTTTTTTTTTTTTTGAAGATTCTAGGGAAACAATAGCCTTTAGCTTATCTCTAAAGTACCACTTCAGTATGGTGTACAGTACTTTAGCTTATCTCTAAAGTACCACTCCAGTATGGTGTACAGTACTGCCACCTGTATAATATTACTATGCATTACAAGTATTGCTAAAATTTCAAATTTGAATAAAATCGGTTAACCGAAAGTACTAGTTTACAGAACAGGTTTTCACGCTATTTGGAATTTTCTCGAAAACGACTTTAACGATTTCCTTTGAATTTGGAATTCTAATGCACAGATACAAACATAACATTTTCATTTGTCATTTGTTTTTTCGAAAAAATTGATTTCAGGTAGTTCTGTGTAATTTGTGGCGTAAAATTTTTAAGTGAGATAATATTATTGGCGCTCTTTTCTGTACTAAATTGTAATCGCTGTTCTTCTAGCTACCTGAGTAGGTATTTCTCCCCTTATATCTCTACATATACTGTTAGTACAAATGAGTGAAATGTTAAGTGTAAAAAATAATAACATTGCATTTGTATGTGGTAGATTGCGATCGTATAAAATATTTGAAATTGAGTTTTCTATAAGAAATCAAAGCATAATTTAACCTGAAATGTTAAACTTTTATATGAAACATTTTCTGATGAAATTGTGTTAGGTGATTCTGACGAATTTGAGACAGAATAAAGTCCAAATGTGTTTGTTTCAATACTGCTCTGTGCCTGCCTCTGTTTGTAGGATGGCACTTGTTACTCCATCACCTGTATATGCAAAATTTGGAAATTTAAGAAACTTTGTCATTTAGTAAGAGAAAGTGGTGTAAGTAGTTCGCACCAGATTTTTTTCGTACTCGATGGACCTTAAAACTTGCACTTCCTTTTGAAAACTCAATTTCTACAATTTGAGACACACGCACATGTATACTTAATTCTAATTTATATAATGCAACAAAATAAAATACTCTACAATTGTAGAATGCCAAAAAACTAAGGAGACTGTGTTATTATCATTTCATCTGTAGGTATTTATGTTAAAAGTGGTGAAGGGAGAATAGAGTACTAGGGAGCACTATTAAGCACCTGGGGCCGCCCCCCCGGACTTACTCCACTGTCTAAGTAAATGAACTTAAACTTTTAAGTCTGAGAACATCATAATTTTCATCATCTTACCGTATAACAGAGCCTCCTTTGAATGTACAAGTTTACATAAATATTTGCAACTAGGCTAGCTGGAAGGCTACGCCCTCAGGCTCTCCAAGGCTTCCTTAACTGCTTAACATCATTTTCTCTGTTCTTGATCCTATACTCCTTTCTACTATGGCCAGATTTTTCTAGGATATTATTTCAGTAAAAGTCATCTCTTATGAGTTCCAATCCTAATTAATAACCTAATCAGATTCTGGGTAGTAACAATAACGGATGCTTGGGAATTTTGGCTTAGAAGATGGCCAATTTTCTGGTAAGGAAAGGTGAAGTAACCTCAGTCAGAGAGCCGGATGGCATAAGTGACTAGTCTCACCAGAAGACCTCAGAAACGAGAAGGAAATCAAGAGAATTGCAGTATTTAATTATCTAACCACCCCCCAAAAAATACCGATTATTGAAAAAAGTGATGTATACAGTTTCCTTTAGAAGTTCTGGCCTGGTGAAGACGGGCATATATTGCAGTATGCCTGCCTCATATAGTCGTCGCTCTGAACATCAGATCTTAAATACCCCAACACGACAATCGCTCTACACACTCTGGCAGACAACTCATCCACTTTTGGCTACCAATAGGGGTCAAAATTATTGCGTATCCATCTTACGCACCCGATTTAACCATATCTGACTTCTAACACTTTTTCAAACTTAAAAGAAAAATCTAGCGTGAAACACTCACACGACATTCTCTTACTCTTTTTAATGTAGTTATACATAAAATTTCAAATTTTGCTCAGTTGTCCCTACATAAATACAGAGGTGGTGGGGGGACAAATGCCAATCTAGCTACTGAGGCAGGTAGAGATGATTACATTATAGAGAGCACCAATAAGGATCAAACACATTTGAGTTTTAATGTCTCAGATTTCAACCAGAACCTCTTTACAAAAAAAAAAAAAATTTAGAAAAAAGTTATAATTAAAAAGTATAGGTTTATGTAAGTGGAATTAGTATGCCAAGTTTTAAAGGAAATCGTTACAAACGTGTTCGAGCAAATTCCAAAAAAATTTCAAAAACCTATTTTGTAATTACCCCACATTTGATTAACCAATTTTTTTTTAAATTTGTAATGCTGTAGTGCTTCCATTGTAACTAGATTTTAGAGCAATGCCTTCTACTGAAGTGTTACTTTAAATGAAAGCCCTGAAAATGGATAGTGCTGTAGCGTCTGCCTATACTCTGCCGCCAATGACGAAGATAGTTAATAAGCTGTGTGTTAATTATTGTTGTAGTTTTTTAAATTGCGATGTTGTTAATTATATAGCTTGTTTCATACTACTATTATGTCTTGACGAGTAAGAGAGTCGCGGCGATGAGCTCAGAAGGGTTCGGGCGAGTGCCCGCCTGGAGCCGCCGCTGGTGCAGATCTTGCTGGTAGTAGCAAAACTTTACCCCCCCCCCCAAATTTCAAAAATTTGAGACGATCACAATATGTCCTCTTACTAGGATTAAGAGAAAGTAAAAATTTGCGGGTTGGCAATTTTATTCTGAAGAGAAAATTGATTCCTAATCTACTCAATTTTTCAGAGATATTTTCCTGATAGCCTGCTTCTTTTTGTGGTCATCGATCGGTTTCGGATGTTCGCCCATTATTGGGATCTTTTTGGCCACCACAAAAGGAAGGAGGCTATCACAGAAAATAAACTCTGATGCTTTCCAGCTCTGCGAAACCAACCACAACCACTACTCAATTTTTATTTACTTTCTCTTACAGAATAGGTTTTTGAGCTTTTTTTGGAATTTGCTCGAAAATGACTGTAACGATTTCCTTTAAACTTAGAATAGTAATTGCACAGATATAGTCGTATCACTTTTATTTGTAACTTTTTTCTGAAAAAAATTGTTTTCTAAAAAAGTTCTGTCTGAAATTTGAGACGTTAAAATTCAAACGTTTTCGGCCATTATTGGCGCTCTCGACAATATAACCATTGTGTACCTGCCCCAGATAGTATGTTGGCATTTGTCCTTCTATCACTGTATATTTGTTAGGACAAATAAGCAAAATTTGAAATTTAAAGACAATTCTTGGGTTAAAAAGAAGTTCTGCAATCGAGTCAAATTTTCGAATATAAGTTTATTTTTACAAGAAATACACCTCTATATTTATAAGAAATGAGTAAAATTGGAAGTTTAGAGAAAATTAGTCATTTTATTTACTCTAATGACAATATTTTTGCAGAAGATATTTCTCATACATCAAAACTTTTTTGAGTGTCCTTGGTAGTTTAGAAGGGTGCAACTGATGAATGGATAAAATAACATTTAAAAGATTCTGAAAGCTTGCGGATGAGGCTAATTTTTAATTCTAGATTGAGAGAACTAATAGAAAATAATAAAAGAAATAAAATAAAGTCTTTATCATTGTTAAAAAAGAATTAAAGAATGTAGAGTTGGTTTGAATTGTTCAATGAACATAAACAAGAGGCGAGCATAACAAAATATAGGTAAGAAAGGGGATCTGAATACATCTAGTTTACCTGTTATGTAAATGTACCAGTCAGTTCTGTACATAAAATGTGTATGCATACGTTATGTCCAGCATCCGCCGCAGGACCAGAGAGACCGGTTGTAAATGTTGAGGTCACAGAATTGACCCCGAATCTCAGGAACACCTGGATAGTCCGAGCCTGGCACTAGTATTCATATCAGCACTAGCAGCTCTAACATGAACTCAACTAACCAGCATACTATGCACTGCAAAATGTAAGTAATTTATTTGGCATTTAATAAATTTTTTATTGTTATTTTGTAATTAGCAACGGACTGTAGCGTTGTTTGTACTAGTTATTTGTACGCTAAATATTTAGCGTGTGTTAGAAAAAAAAAAAATCTGGTGTGAAGCACTGACACGGCCTGCTCTCACTGCTATTAATACAATTATACATTAAACGACAAAAAAATGTATGCACTTCAAAATTTTCCTCATTTATCCTAAAATAGAGGTATTGGAAGACAAAGACCTACCCAGGCATGTAGTACAAGTATGATTACATTATAGCCCAATAGACAATGCCAGCAGCTTTGAATAAACAAAAAAAAAAAAATATATGAAATTTAAAACCACAAGTTTTATAGAAAATCAAATTTTTCGGAAAAAGAAAATGTGTTTATATGAATGAAGGAAAACCAAATTGAAAGAAATATCGCTATGGTCGTTTTCGTGAACAATTACATGTCTAATCATCTACGGGATAATACAAATACGTGAGACTATAGAGAAAAGCCCAGGAAGCCCCCCCCCCAAAAACGCAATTTTCCGGAAAATGTTTTTCCAATATGTGATAGATATTTATGTGTGTTCGTAGTGTACACGAAATATTTTGAAATTCTAGAAAGAATTCAGAAATGGTTTCAACCAATACTTCAGCATTACAAATTTATTTTCTTTATTACGTTTTTTTTTTAATGGAAAAATTACACTTCATTTTTAGACAAATAGGAAAACTCTACTTTCGGCAAATTAGCTTGACCATTTTCAACAGTAATCATATTTTTTTTTATATTGAAAATATTACATAAAATAATCCATTTTAAGAAACCAAATTTTCGTTAGTATTTCAGATTATAATACTTAAGCTTATCATTTGTTTGAATATGTTAGGAACTTCTTGTTTTTTAATTTTGTTTTTTCGTTTTTTGTTTTGTTTGTTGTTTTTTTTTTTTTTGCAATAGCCTAGAAAACTAGTTGAGACTAGATTAGTTTTTTTTTTTAATGTATATTATCTTTTGAAAACACTGTGTCCAAATTTTGGATTATTTTAGATCATTACGTTTTTAAAGTTGATGCATTGTTTTTTTTAATTTATTTTCCTTTCTAGAAACTGAAAGATGAGTTGGTACATATTTAATATGTTGTTAGCACGTATGTGTTTTTGTCTCAACTAAACCACAAATTTGGAGTAACGTAAATTTGGTTGCTCCAAATTGATTTTTTTTTATATAATAAGTAAAGTAAAGTAATGCCTATTTTTTCAGGCGGGCTTAACGTCCAACTACCAAATTAGGTGTCGTGGACGGGGCCAGAAGCACCTACATTACTACTAACATTTTTTAAACAAATATAAAATTTAGTTATGCGCTGGACTCGAACTGGGGTCCTCCCACTTACAAGTCCATGCTCATAACCAATACACCAACACCCGCCCCTTTTTTATATAATATTTTCAACACAACAAAGAATATTATTACTCTTGAAAATGGATTGTTTCTTTAAAATGAAGTATAATTTTTCAATTAAAAATAACACGCGATGAAAGAAGCAAATAAATTTAGGAGGCAAAGCAGCATTGGTTCCAATAATTTCTGGATTCTTCCTAGAATTTCAAAATACACATTAAAATCATCCTAAATCATAAAATCATATATTAAAAATTGTATAGGAAGTTTAAAAAAAAAAAAAAAAATCGTTTGTGCCTCATGCGAGAAAATATTTAAAAGGGGGGGAGGGGATTTTATAAAGTCAAACTTCCTTCCACATGGATTTTGCCTGAGATCTTTATGTCTGATGCGGAGTGTTTTTTTTTTTTTATTTTTTTAAGGCGGCGTCAACATCTAGGTCTTGGCGCCCGGCGCATTATCATGCACTGCCGGCCTCCGGACAGTGTTCTCTCCCTACAGATAACACTGTCCATCACCGGACAGTGAGCTGTAGAAGCTCCTAGGAAGAAAAAAAATCTAAGGTAGCACTGGATTCGAACCCGGGGCCCCCGCGTGGGAGTCCAGTACGCTAACCACTGAGCTAATCCCTTCCCTAAATGCGGACTTGTATCTAAACGGAATATCAAGTTTAGGCTTCCTGCGATTTTTACATTTTAAGACATTTTTATTATACGCTACTACACAAATAGATACACATACATACACATAAATGACCATTTGCTAAAAACAATTTCTTTTGTTCTCAAGGACCTGAATATTTGTATTTCCGGTGAAAACTCAATTTCGAAAATAGGTCGCAATATTTCCTCTTAAGGCGTTTAATGAACCAAAAATTTTGGTGTGAAGCTGACACACCACGACTCTTAATACAGTTATATACATATAAAATGCATTTTTTCTTAATATTTTGCTCATTTGTCCTGACATAAATATAGCAAAACAAAGCAAGTGAAGGGATGTGTAGCCCACGCGGCATCAGAATTAGCACATTGTACAAGTGCGAATAATATTAAACAAACACAACATTTGAGTTGTAACTTCTTATATTGCTCAGAACTTAAAACTAAAAGCATTTTTTTTTTTTTTTTTTTAAGAAAAATGAAGAGATAGGTGTATATCTGAGCAGTAAGTATTCTAAGTAAGTATTCTAGTAAGTAAGTATCGATAAACTTAAAAAAAAATTCAAAAATCTGTTCAGTAAATTCACATTTCAAATTCAGAATTCTAGCTATGCTTCTAACTTTCATTAATACTATATAGTTGTCAGACCTATACATTTTACTGAAGTCGTATTTCAGAGGAACGCTTAACGCTACATTTCCCCCAGAACCTCCCCCCCCCAAAATCAATTTTCCAGGAAAAATGTTTCAAAGAAAAGTGATAGGCATTTATGCGTTATAGATAGTATAAGAAGTTTAAAGAAAATTTATTGTTGGTACCGTTTAAGAGATAATCGTGATAAAAAAAATTAATCGCATTTCCGGTTGACTGAATTCTGCCTGAAATCTTTGGGGTCAGATGTCGTGGTAGTATCTAGATTGAATACCAAGTTTGAGCTTCCTTCAATTTTTCCAAGTTTTTGTTATATTTTCTTCACTAGGGGTAAGAGAAAGTAATAATTGATACTATTCAAGTATTTTTCCTTTCATCAGAGACATTTTCCGTGGAAGCCTGCTTCATTTTGTGGTCATCGACCGGTTTCGGGCGTTCGCCCATCTTCAGGATGCGCTTTTCAGACAGTGTGCCAGCACAGACTCGTACAGAGACTTAGTTTCACACTAACTGAGGTGTATGTTTAAAATACTAAACCTAAACCACCACAACAAATATTTTTCCTTTCACCGCCATTATAGAAAACAAAAAATACTTACCTGAAAAATGTGAATATTAATATATGTAACGTAAGAATTAGTTTTGCAGAGAATTAGTGTGATTAACTTGGGTATGCGTTAGTTACTTGTTTAGGTGGTTACATAAAACGACCTACTACTGTTCTCCCTCTTATATCAACTTTAAATAATTTCCATCAGTTGTCCGCCCTCGACTAGGTTGGAGTAATTACAAGTTCATGAATTGATCTGTGCTTGCTTATTGGTGAATCTGCCTGCAGACTAGATATTGAATTTCTGCATGTTTAGCATTTTCCTTTTACAATTTAAATATGTAGTTTTCCCAATGGAAGATAAGTAAAATGTAAAATGTAAAATAGTTTTCTCAACTATCTTTTGACATAAATTTATCCGAGTTACAAAAGTTTCAGTTATTTTTGTTTTCATAAAGACGAAATTATTGTTAAATAAAGTGGGAAATTAAATAAGTTCGAATCGTTTCACTGTCGGTTGTTTAAATTAAATTTGAACATTAATTAATACTATTTTTACCGCTGTTTTGTGTATACCAAATTTTATCAAAAAATGTCACACAAAAAATATCTGGTGTGAAACACTCATACAACTTTCTCTTACTAAAATTTACATTGTTTTGATTTATGATTTATTTATACAACTCTTCCAAATGCCATTACTAAGAAACAACTGGAGGAGTTTGTAAACTGAGCAACAGTTTCGAGCACTTTTTGTCATACAGAGTTTTAATTTCGGAATATCGAGATAATGTTACTATCTCCTTCTCTGAGAACTCTGGAAACTTCGCTGGCTATTTAACCTAGTTCTAGAATGCTAATTAACATAGAATAACCGAAAAAAAAATTGCAGTTACTGTTTTTGCTTATTTTCTTCACGAAATATTCGCAATCCAGCAATATTTCGTAGGTCATCGATATTCCTAAACATACTTTTTAACGGATTCTTTATATCGTTCAATCTTGTGGACCGATTGGTCCTCATATCTACCACAGAGGAAGCAGACATTATCAGGATAATGAGTTTGTCTTTTTTGCATTTGTTGACTCATGCTTTTTTATAGACTTCATTATAATCCTATCTTCCCCATAACCATGACAAACATGTATATTCATATTATAAAACATAACATAATAAATAACACGAAAAGTATAAGAAACCGTTAAACCAATTGAAACAAAAAAAATCAAAAAAACAAAAAAATTATACCCTGATCCCATTATTGCCTCCAAAATAAAGTCCTTAGAATAAAACCCTGACATAAAAGGCAAACCACAACTTCTTGGACATGAAACTCACAAGAACCGACCATAAAATAGAGTACGGAATATACAGAAAAGCAACTACATCGGATGCTATCATACCGCACAATTCCAACCACCCCACCCAACACAAACTAGCTGCACTTAGACACCTAACGACAGACTTAAATACACACCCCTCACACCCGTGAACCACGCACAAGAATTGCAGACAATCTACAAAATAGCTGAAAACAATGGGTACAATACAAACATCGTTAATAAACTCCTCAAAAACGAACCACACCACCGAAATAGGACTGACAAAAAAACAGCAGACAAATTCGCCACATTCACATATATTGGAAGCCACACTACAAACTCACCAATTTTTTCAAAAAACTGGGCATTAAGACATCCTTCCGGACAAACAACAAATTAGGCAAAAAACTCCGCACTCGTACCGAGTTCACTGACGTGTATGACAGCAGTGGGGTCTACGAGTTGAAGTGCCCAGACTGTGACAACATTTACGTGGGGCAGACCGGCAGAAAAATCAAGGAACATTTACCGAACACATCAGATCATACAAATACGACAAAGTTTACTCAAATTATGCCAATCACCTAAAAACTAACAAACACAAACCCGATGACATAACGACCACGATGAAACTAATACACTCTGGCCACAAAGGACGACGACTTGACATAGTAGAACAACTCGAAATATATAAGCGAAAAACACAAAACTTAATAAATGAACAGACATAATTTGCTAGTGAACCATTATTCAGAACACTCTTCCCCCAATAGCAACAGAAACACAATTACACACGCAACAAATAGTTCTTAAATAGATTTTAAGGTTAGGTTTAGTTTTAAATCTACTATGTACATAAAACTTTACTAGTTTAGATATATATATATTTAAAAAAAAAAAAAAAAAAGTGCGTATTTGGATGATGTATGTGAGTGATGATGTGACATGGTTTGTGGGATGCATAATAAAAAACTTAATTATATAAGAAAACATAATTAGGTATACATGCTTGCGAGCATGTGAGGGTTGCGTTGAAAAAGTGAAAGAATGACTGGAATTTCTTAATTCTTTGGAACTGGAAAAACTTAACTTAATTATATAAAAAAACCGTTTAATTTTAAACGAATGAATGAATTTTAAATGTTAGTTTAATCGTTGTTTAATTTTATTTAGATTTATTTTGTGTATCTTATTTTTTATTTTGTATATTCTTAATATTTTGGTTAGTTAATTGTGAAGTAAGTCTCCCTCCAACAACAGAGTTTAAAGATTAGACCCCCGCGTGTTGCGCCCACTGTAAGAAAGAATTTGCCCTTTAACAACCCAAACACGTGTTTTCCCACCCATCTGGCCACATCCCTTTACCTAGTTTAAGAGTTTAGTATTTTAAAAAAACACACCTCAGTTAGTGTGAAACTAAGTCTCTGTACGAGTCTGTGTTGGCACACTGTCTGAAAGACGCATCCTGAAGATGGGCGACGCCCGAAACCGGCGATGACACAAAATGAAGCAGGCTACCACGGAAAATGTCTCTGACAAATTTTAACACCTTAATCAAGAGTTGTACTAATCAACCTTGCCTGTGTGTTGCACTTTGATAAATAATTTGACTTTAAATAATTATTTGGCATGAACATTCTTGCATAACAATTATGCCCAACCATCCGATGGGGGACTCACACTTTAACGTTCTCTAGAAAATTCTGTGTCAAGTGTTGCAAACCGTTTGAAAATCCGTCCAGCCGAATTTGCAATAATAAGCATTTCACAAAAAAAAAAAATGACCAAAAATCGTGACACAACATTGATTACTTTATATGTATATAGGTGTAGATATACATATACGCTAAAAATATTTGTTTCATTCTCAGGAGACCTCAAAACATGTATTTCTGGTGAAACCACAATTTCTAACATTTGATAGGATCGTAATACTTTACTTCCTCTTAATAGGAAGTAAAAAATAGTAAATATATCGTAGATAAGAGAGAAATTTGAACCAAATAATAGCAAAAACATTCTTTTAATAAAATTAATCAAAGCAAAAGTTTATTTTGTATTATAAATAGCTGGCATACTTCTTCAAACATAGGAGATTGAAGAATACCAATCGAAATCCATTTACCCTCCCACCACCAAAATAAATTAATATTCTATATATTTGGCCCAGATTATTCAAGAAAATAAAATTACTTCCACTTAAAACAATAAGAGAAAGTAAAAGAATTCTGTGCGAATCTAGAAAATGATCAGTGAATACCAAGAATTCCACAGTGTTGAACAAAACCAGGTTGTGATGATATTAAAAAGTTATGAAAGAAATGCGAACTTTTTCCCTAAGGTTGCAAACATCGTCTTTATCCCTGGCGACTATTTCTTTAGCCATTTATTGGTTTGTTTTTTAACTTTATTTTTTTTAAGGTGCGGAAATGAAGTAGTAATGAGAAATTGAATTTAATTAGTAGAAATATTAATCATTTGCAAATGTTTATTTAAAAAGTCATCGTATTAATAAGAATTGTTTAATCAAGTGTTTTTTTTTCAAAGAAAGTAAAATTTATTTTAATCTACATTAATTAAATGAAACTATCTGGTATTTTATCCGTCGAAGCGTGTATATTTCTAATATTCTTGACCCGGTTTCGGATTTTCATCATCTTTAAAGTTAAGTTGTCAAGTTCGTGTAGAGAATATACTTCAACTCAATATTTCTGTTACACACTACACTTGTTGACTTGTTGATTGTATGTGCAGGAGGTTATAAAACTATGTGTGTCTCTGTTTAATGAAAAAGAGAATTATTATAAATTATGATTACACATTAGAAAATGGTGTATAATAAATAGCATATTTTGAATAATATTTTATAATAAATTTTAATACTGGTGTGAAGTATGCCTAGTGTATTATCCAGGCATTTTTATTAGGGTGACATAAGTAATTTCAAGACTACACTTTACTAATAAGAATAGATAAAGTTTGAAGAAAGGCGATGCAAAGTTTAAAGAAAATTAAAAGCTTATAAAAATAATAAATAAATACTGAAACCCATGCAAGGGTTAATACAAGAAAATAAGTTTGGTCAATTGATATGTAAGAAGGTTGGCAGCATATGGCAAATTTAAAATAATATTAAAATAATTAATTATAGTATGTCAAAATGTATTCGTTTTTTATTTATAATGCATTTTTTTTTAAATGATAGTAATAATTTGTTGAGAGATATGTCGCTGTAATAACCTGTAATGCACTTTTTAAAAGTTCATTATACAAAAAGAATCTGTATTGAAATGGGGGAAGGAAATTGAATTTCACAGGCTAGAAGAAAATTTAAATTTAATAAGAGGTGCATGTATCATGCTTTTTCTTAAAACAAAAAATATAAATCCATTATCAGTAAGTTGGCGGCATATAACAGAATGCTGAGGCTA
Organism: Triatoma infestans; assembly: GCA_011037195.1. NCBI lineage: Eukaryota > Metazoa > Arthropoda > Insecta > Hemiptera > Reduviidae > Triatoma > Triatoma infestans. The sequence goes on along the minus strand of JAAEAF010008740.1, from coordinate 2,416 downwards.
GTGTTATTCCTTAATTAATTCCATTCTCTTAGATCGGGCACAAAGTTCCTATTGGGTGAGAACTTCGTTGATGTATATGTTGAAAAGCGTTGGAGACAGACTAAAGGCGCTGCTTAACAACCCTGCATTTACTGCAGTTGTTCCATCGCTAATAGTTCCATCCATTTAAGGTAATTCTTGGTTTTAACATATAGACTTCTAATGCATTCCGTGGCCCGGTTTACCCTAGACAAGTTTCTTATTCAAAAGTAATGAATTTTAAATTTAAATTTAAAAGGAAAATTTATTAAGTAGTTAAAGGAAACAGTGAAAGTAAGATTAATAATCTACAAGTAAAATTAGCCCTTTGGAAAAGCAGAAAACAATAACAAACTGTTTAAACTTGGTTGAATTTCATGTAATAAGTTACAGTAAGAGAATCGCTTGGACGCCCAAGTAGGTCACAACATGTACAGAACTGAACTGAACTAATGTAGTAGCTACAGCTGATACGAGACAAGCAATGGCTTCCATGAAATTAGGGAAATAATATAATATTAATCATTTATTTATTTTTTACTTTTTAAATGAAATAAATATTGTATTTTTGGCCTTCACTATTTTAACTACTTACAATTTACTATGTACGATATAAAAATGAAGACTGAAACTTGGTGGCCTAAAAAGCGACAAGACGAGACAGTTGGGGCTGATGATAACTTATTGTATTTTTCTTGTCTATTCTGTGTCTGTAAACTGATTACGTTATTGTATAATTTCTATATTAATCTATCTAGTTTTAAACTATACTTGGGATCGCTCTCCCTTGAAGATTTGGGCGGAGCTTGTTTGTTAGGATGGGTTAAAAGATAATGGTGTTTGTAGTCAGAGTTAATGTCTTAGTAAGTTGGCGATGGTGGTATCGCATGTGGATGTTTGAGTCCCCTGCTTCCATCACGCTAGAGAAAAACGGAAATCTCTGAGTACAAAAATCTTGTTTTTGTTTTTTTGGCAACTGACAGTCATGAAACATAAGCAAAACCAACAGCGTCCAAATAGCAAACAAAAATCAACCTGAAATGATATCTATCTGTAATAATATTATTTTTGAATGGAATTCAATTATTGTGAAGGGAAGGGATTAGCTCAGTGGTTAGCGCACTGAACTCCCACGCGGAGGACCCGGGTTCGGGTCCAGCTATGCTGCCCTTAGATTGTTTCTTCCTAAGAGCCCCTACAGCTTACTGTCCGGTGATGGACAGTGTTGTTTGTAACGAGAGGAACACTGTCCGGAGGCGGCAGTGCACTGAGAAGGCTCCGGGAGCCAATGACCATAGATATTGACGCATCTTAAATTAGAAAAAAAAATTATTGTGAGACGCATCCTGCAATTTATTTAATTGTGATACCATAGTTATGAACAAAAGCAAATGATTCTTCCGGTAAATAAGATATGTTTCCATGGAAACCTATTTAAGGATAGTTTTATTAACAAATATTAGGTTTATTTGGTACAAAAATACACTTTGCTTAAATTAAACCAAAAATGATTAATTTTGTTACTGATGCAACATCGAGCCGGGATTAGCTAAAGTGGTAAAGCGCTGGTCTCTTACCAGGAGGTTCCGAGTCCAGCCAAGAGGCCTCTACAGATTCACTGCCAAAAGATGAGCAGTGTTGTCTGTGATGAGAGATGTTCAACAGAACTTTCAGTCGCACTGCAATATATCCGCCAACCCCACACCTACCAAAAAAAAACATGTAAAACTGGTTTTAAACCGATGGTAAATTCACAAAGTTGATCTGCCAATCAAGTCAACATTATCTTGAAGAAGCCTATTGCAATATAAACATCGGTTTAAACCAAATCACTAATGTAGTCTCAAAACAAAGCCCTAATTATTGTTTTCCATGAAAATAGCTATAGAAGCCTGAATGATAAACAGAAAATATGTTCATCAAAATATTTTCTATTTGTTTGGGAATTATTCGTCTATATTAATTACTACGTTAAAAGCCGAATGTTGAGACCACCTGTTTTATAAACTATTTCAAAGTTATCTAAACAATTAAACTATACAAAACATTCAAATTACTTCTCAATTATTAACTACAGTAAACATGCTTCTTCTTTTTTCCCGAAGAATTAACAAGAGATTAAAATTAAAAGTTTATCACTGTAAAACTTCACTCAACATTCTCTCACTAGTGATAATATAATTTCACATAAAACGACAAATTTTCTTTTAATTTCAAATTTTACTTATTTGTGCCTCCAACCTACATATAGAGGAGGTGTTGGGTGGGCAGTTAATAGAATGATTCCATTATTGTCCAGTAGAAAGCGCCACCAAATTTAAATAAACCAAAAATAACATTTGAAATTTATTGTCACAAATTCCGCAGAACGAACCAAAATCAATTTTTTGGTTCGTTC
>JAAEAF010008739.1:0-43947 GCA_011037195.1 Triatoma infestans | reverse complement strand
TGGTTGTGGTGGTTGGTTTCGCAGAGCTGGAAAGCATCAAAGACATTTTCCGTGGTAGCCTGCTTCATTTTGTGGTCATCGACCGGCGTTCAAATTAGGAATCCACCGGCCGGCGTTCGCCCATCTTCAGGATTCGTTTTTCAGACAGTGTGACAACACAGACTTTCAACGAGTGTGAAAAACTAAGTTTGCCTGTGCCAAGTTGTGTTGTCACACTGTCCTGAAAAACGATCCTGAAGATGAGCGAACGCACGAAAACCGGTCGATGACCACCAAAAGTGAAGCAGGCTACACGGAAAATGTCTCTGATGCTATCACATTGATTATCAATTGTAGTCACCAAACAAAAATGAATTAGAAATAAAGACATGGCCTAAATTCCGAGTCAAGTGAAAATAGTAAACGGAAGTGCGCTTTGACTGAAAACAGTGTTTCAGTTTCCTTTTCGACGAATTTCATTAAATTTGGTACACAAACTATAAAATTTGTCAATTATCATTTTGAGAACTGGAGTAAGAGAAAGTTGTGTGAGTGTTTCGCACCAGATTTTTTTTTTTTTTTTCTGTTGATCAAATATGTATTACCTTATAAGAAAGTCCAAAATTACTTGTATCTTAAAAGGGGACCCACGTTGGGCGCCAAATTGTTACCTTTATTTTTCCATAAGAGAACAAATTTGCGGCAGCTCAGTGGTGAATGGGGGGGTTCAGGAAATGATATGGTATGCGGATTAATAATCGGAAAGAGAAAAAAATATATGTATATATATATATATAAATATAAATTAAAAATAATAGTAAAAATTAAAAAAAAAGGAAAAAAAAAAAAATAGGAAGGAAAAGATGGATAAAACTAAGATCTGAATATAAATTAAATGAGGCGGAGGAAAAAACCAAACTAGTGGCTGGAGGCGTGAGAGATCGAAAACCTGCAACGCCTACTGCGGAAATGCGAAAGCACCACAATTGTGAAGAGTCTCACCGGAACGCCTTTTACAAACCGAGATAGGACAACCGCTTTACGGCGTCCGTGCGTTAAGGCGGTGCAGCAGGTCTCATTTTGCGAAGGAGTGTTGGCTGGACAAAAACATTAGAGCGCTTTCCAAGCGACTTTGGACTGTGGCGGCTTTGTTGATGACCTCGGAGTGGAATCAGGGGAGGCGGACGGTTAGAGAATGCAGATCTACCCTACCATGGCAAGCATCCAGTCATCCTGCCGGGAAATGCTCATTTAACACGCTTACTCATAGATCACTATCACCTCGTCCTCTATCACTTGGATACAAGGGGACTTAATGTTACTGATCGACTCTCAAACCTCACCACTTCACTGGCCAACCGCGCGAGTTATCACTTGCCATCCAGGAGAAGACGGAATTGTACGCGTAGTAAGCATTAAAACCGCCAAAGGAGTTTTCCGACGCGCTCTCAGCAAATTAGTGCCTCTCTCTCCCATTACATGTCCAGATGATGACAAACACTAGCTTGATTTCATTTTTAGTAAAACCATTCGGTTTTAGGTGGGCGGTATGTTTATGAATATGTTGGAAAACTATTTTTATTTTATTTGAGTTATTTATTAATTATATTTATTAAGTATATTTCTTTTGAATTATTAATTTTTAAATGCGTCCACTCTCATTAGCGAGCGTCAACGCCTGTGTACCAAGGGATGCTACTGCCGGCATAACACACAAATCATCAGGTGACGAGCCGGTAGCCAATCAGCCTTGACCTCCCCACCAATACACCTACACACAGGGCTACTGTGCCCTTGCTACAGTAGTACGTCTGTAAGTCTGACCAGACAAGCATCAATTTTTGTGGCCACAAATTTCTATACAGGTCTACAGAAAACGACCTTGACGAAGATTTTCTTTGAATTCTCTAGCCTTACCTCCAAGTGACAAGGCCATCATTTTCCAAGTTTTCTTCAGTAGAAAAGAAGCGTTTTCCTTCTACTCGACGGACTACAACATCGTGTTTACCACTTCACTCGACATCTGGTGGATCCAAACAACGGCCCAGCCTCTTACGCGTCATTATTTATTCACATTGTAAACATTTCATTGTACTATTACTAACCTACTAACCCAATTATAAAATTAAAAGGAATTAATTTAAGTTATCTAATTGGTATCAATTTCGATTTCTATCTGCTTTCTTTACTTTACAGTCCACAAAATAAATCATCATTTTTCTGGTCCTCCGGGCCGGATGTTATTAGTTTATAAAAAAAAAATACCTTATTATTCATGAAAGTTTTAAAAGTCGTAAATGTTGATATCAATTTGATAACATTCTTGCATTCTATTTATAATACATTAAATTTTACTTAATTACTTTATTACTTCTTTATTACGTTTTATTACTTTATAAATTCAATCATAACTATTTACTCTATTGGTATTTGGAACCTTATGTTACTTATTTCATTTATTCATTTACTTCTTTTCACTATAAGTAGAATTAGTTGTTTATTTAAGTAATAATATTGTTTATCTTTTTCGTTTCATGTTTTACATTATTTTTGTATATTTCTTTACAGCTCTATTTTCTTCTTTTACGCTGCATTTTCATTCATTGTTTTTCTTTCTTTGAATCTATTCTATTATTTTACAAATTGCAGCTTTACGTTATCTTTATTTTTACATTAATTATCTTTTAACTTTTTAATTAATTTTACACTATTGTATATTCACCGTTCTTTAGTTTGCGATTATTTACCTGTTTCGGTAGTTTGCTACTTAAGCATTTAATATTAGTTACTGCCTTTTATTCTTTCATAATTTTCATACATTCTCATAAACATGTCCAAATCCTTTGAAATTAAGGCTGGGAGAGCGACACTAAAGTTACTTTCAAAAGATATTAATCAGATTTTTCTAGTAGGCAAATCAGTTGTGGGATAGAAAATCGCAACCTTCTGCCAAGAAGTCAGTTCGGATTTAGGAAGGGAAAATCTACAATAGACTGTATTAGTAAATTAGTGACGGACATTCAGATAGGTTACACATCGAACAAAACTACTATGGCGCTATTTTTAGACATCTCAGAGCATACGATAATGTTGACTTGACCATACTCCACTCTGTATTAATTAATAAGAATTTTCCTGCAGCATTTTGCAACAGAATTATGGGTCTCTTAACTAGTAGAAAGATTTACGTCAAAATTAATGATAAAATTATCGGCCCACGATCCGCTCTAAATGGGCTGCCGCAGGGTAATATTCTCAGCTCAATCCTGTACGCTCTTTATGTGGCGGATATTGAGCAGGACCTGCCTGATGGTGTAGAGATTCTCCAATACGCCGACGATATTTGCCTTTACGTCACTGACCTAGACCCTCTCTATTGTAAAGACAAATTAGAAACGACAATAGATATATTAAAAAATTGGACACGACAAAAAAACTTATCTATCTCAGCTGAAAAATCTGAAATATGTATATTCTCTCGGAAAAGACACCTCCCTTTTGGCGAATCAATTAAATTATCCGGCTGGAATTTTCCTTGTAATACCAAGGTAAAGTTTCTAGGAATTTTTCTTGATAAAGGCTTGAAGTGGACATCTCACATTAACTACATGGTGGATAAAACAGAAAAATATTTCAATATCCTGAAACTTATATCGCACCGAGACTGGGGATCGGACCCAAAAATAGGTATGATGTTCTATAGAAATACCATTCGATCCATTTTCGATTATGGCTCCATGTTTTATGGAGATGCCAATAAGACAGCGCTAAATAAACTCGATATTATTCAACGAAAATGCATAAGAGTGTGTTTCGGTTTTCTGAAGTCGACGCCTGTAGATGTACTCCTGGCTGAATCAGGTGAACATCCGCTCGCACTGAGGAGACAGCTTTTAACAAACAAATTAGTTATAAAATTCATGTCTGTTAATGGGGATGTTTGCAGAAAAATTTGCCATTTAAACTCTTTGGTACTGACTCGAGCATATTGGCGCAAGAAAATATCCCCCCCTCTAACAGAAGGCTTCATAGCTGTATCACAGTTCTCTCAACTCATTTACTGCAACAATATATATCCAATATTTGCTATAGATTATTCGGCCATTATTAATCAAATTAACGCACATATATTTAATTTTCCAACTGAAGAACTTAACTCTGATACTTTTATTTACAAAGTTAGAAATAAATGGCCTAACGCGACCTTAATTTATACTGATGGTTCAGTTACAAATGATGGGGTGGGTTGCGCATTCTACGTCCCACAACATGATCATAGATATATGTACAAACTGCCTGATTATTGTACCATTTACACTGCCGAACTTTCGGCTATTTGGCAAGCCTTAGAATACATCAAAATAGAAAACATACAAGAAGCAGCAATTCTATCAGATAGCCTGAGTGCCATTTCACAGTTAAAGAATATTACTTTTAGTGTGAAACTAAACTACATAACTACGAAAATATTAAATATAGTTGGAGATCTAAGGAGAAATAAAAAAAAGATTTATTTTGGATGGCTGAAAGCCCACATTGGAATCAGAGGAAACGAGCTTGTAGACGCTCTGGCCAAAAAGTCCATTCAAGAAGGAACAATTTTAAATATAAAAGTCCCAACCACAGATATCAATAGCATATTAAAACTTAATATTCTAAATAGTTGGCAGCAGGATTTCTCCTCCTCAAGTAAAGGCTTATTCTTTAAATCTATTAATCCCATAGTAACTACAAAACCATTTTATTTGGACTGTCCTTACAATAAAAAATATATTCGTATAATGTGTCGTCTAAGAAGCAACCATGGAATATGTCTACAATATTTACATAAAATAGGTAAGAAAGAATCACCAATATGCGACACATGTGAGATGGTCGAATCACTAGAACATATCTTCATGGAATGCAAAAAATACATCAGCAACAGAAATACAATGTTTATCAAAATATATCCACATACACCGAACCCATTTAATTATAAACAATTATTAAACTCCTGCTCATCGGAAATATATGAAATCATGGTGGACTACCTCGATGAGATAAACCACAAGGTTTAACAGAAATTTAAAATTTAGTGTTGGCTGTGGCTTCAAGCTGATGCCATTAAATTTAAAAAAAAAAAAAAAAAAAAAAAAAAAAAAAATCAGTTGTGGTTGATGGTAATACCGCGCTCAAAAATGAATTCATCGCTATGCTTACTAGGCTGGATTCCTTACTTTCAGAGTATAATTCAGAATTTAAGAGTTGTTCGGCACTCGCCATTGAAGTGGGTGAGGAGACTTCTTTCCCTACAAAGGACGATTTCGCTCAAAGAAAGGATACCCTCGGACTTTATTATAAGGCTATAGAATTTAATCAGAAACTCTCCGCTTTGGATAACACGAACACTTCCCTAAACCAAACGGTTGCAAGATCAAGGCTCCCAAAAATTTCTGTTCCCAAATTCTCAGGTTTGTTATCAGAATGGCCAAACTTTAAACAGTTATTTCTTTCCATGGTTCACCATAACAGTGAACTTCCGATTATTGAGAAATATTTTTACCTTGCAGATGCGCTTGCGGGCGAAGCTAAGACTGTCATTGCCACCTTTGTGGTTGACGAACAAAATTATAAACCTGCATGGGAAGCGTTGCTTAAACGTTATGACAACAAGCGACTTTTGACCACCTCATACGTCGACCAAGTCTTGAACTTTCCTTTATCTAAAGGCCCTTGTGATATAGTATCCCTTCAGTCCTTTCTCAGGGTTATAGCAGAGAATGTTACGGCTTTCAAAAATATTCAAATTGAGAATGAAGCTGATTTTTTATTGTTAACGTTGGCATTACGAAAGCTTGATTCTGAGACACAGCAGCAGTTCGAAACCAAACACGTTGATAATACCTGGCCATCTTTCAAAGAGTTGGTAGATTTTGTGCAAGGCAAGTGCCAAGTGCTACAACTAACAAAGCCATCGAATGAGGAGTCAGCAAAGGGACCTCGCCCTTTAAGGACAGCCATTAGATCACAGGTGCTGACCACTACCACTAATTCTTCCCTGCCACCGATATCGTCCAGTAAAGGTTCCTTGTGCTCCTGTCGCCTACAACATCACCTTTTTGAATGTCCTTTCTTTCGGGACAAGTCCCCTAACCAACGTAAACTCTTTCTCAGAAATAAGAAGGTCTGTTTTAACTGCCTTAAGCCGGGACATTACGTTTCCGATTGTTCGTCAACGGGTCGATGCCGTGTTTGCAGAGTAAAACACCACACTTTGCTGCATGACTCCTTGCTCGGTACACCAGGGAAAGATCTTCCACAACACAGTAATTTACAGGAGGTTAAACCGTCTTCAGGTGCGGTCCCTAGCGGTCCTAAGCAAGACGGAAACACACTTATTGCCAATGTCACAGGTCCAGCACAAGTGCTTCTGGGCACGGCAGAAGTGTTTGTTCTCAATTCTGAGGGAATACCGCAACCTGTGAGACTTTTGATCGATTGCGGATCCCAACTATCTCTCATTACCACCTCATGCGCAAAGCGCTTGGGCTTAGTATGGCAGGCAACCAATCATAATCTAATTGCAGCTGGACAGACTCTCATGCCTGGAGTCAAAGGAAGGTTACGCTGTCAGCTGAGTCTAGGGTATATCCAGAACAAAAGGTAGAAGCGAATCCTTTCGTCGTACAAGCCATTACCGGGGAGCTGCCGACTGTCCCTCTTAATTCACAACTGGCTGACCAATTCGAACCGCTGATACTAGCAGACCCCCTTTTCTGGTAACCGAGACCAGTCGATCTTCTTCTCGGAAATGACTTATTTATGAAAATCATTCGGAGCAGCCCTCAACCACTAGGTGGTGACTACGGATCGTTACAGACCATCTTTGGCCTTATTCTAATGGGTAGCGTTGCTGCCTCCAACTTTGCTAGTGGTTCCTCTCACTGTCTGTGCCTCACCGAAAGTCCGATTTCGGCAGAGCTTATTAATCGGTTTTGGGAGATGGAAGAAGTGTCCTTTAATTCTACCGACACTCAGAATGATCCGTGTGAGCAACACTTCTTGAAAACGCATTACAGAGACGCTACGGGGCGTTATGTCGTCTCACTCCCCTTCAAAGGACCACCAGGTGACTTAACCGAATCAGTTCAATTAGCGTTATCTCGGTTTCACAACCTAGAATCTCAACTCCAAAAAAAAACCTGTCATTAAGGACAATTATATAAACTTCATGGAAGAATACCATAAGTTAGGGCACATGGCTCCAACATGCGAACCTACGGCCTTCATGATCCCACATCATTCTGTTTTTAAACCCTCTGAGTCCAAACTCCGGGCAGTTTTTGACGCATCCATGCATACTTCTTCAGGGTCTCTGAACGACAAATTGCATGTGGGAAGGAAATTGCAATTAGATATCACCGACATCATTTTGAACTTCCGGCGACACGTGGTCGCAATCACAGCTGACTTAATTAAGATGTACCGTCAAATCCTGATACACCCAAGCGAAAGGAAATATCAGCATATACTGTGGCGTTCTTCACCCGCAGACTCATTGATTACCTATGAACTTAGGACGGTGACATACGGAACGGCTTCGGCTCCCTTCACAGCTCTCAGAACTATCCACCAGTTGGTTAGTGATGAAGGTCAGCCATATCCTTTAGCAGCCCGCGTCTTGTTAGACGATATCGTTCTGGGGCTCGCAACTTAAAAGAAGCCCTTCAGCTAAAGGATCAGTTCCTTTAGGGAAGGGGCAGTTCGAGACTCACAAATGGTGCAGTAACAACAAAGAGTTCATGAACTCGGTCGGGTCGGACGCAGTTATAGAAGAACTGTCATTGAAACCAAAAGAGAGTTGCATCACAAAGATATTGGGAATGTCCTGGGACCCAGTTAACGATGATCTTTTCTTTAAGGTCAATCCGGTAACCACAAAAATCACAAAGAGAAGCATCCTCTCGACAATAGCGCGTTTGTATGATCCACTAGGCATGCTGGCCCCTGTTATCTTCAGGGCTAAATGTATACTTCAGTATGTCTGGCTGTCCCGCTCTGATGGGGATGAGCCAGTGCTTCCCAATGTTGCTTAGGAATGGATGACATTCAGCCAGCAACTTCCCACTCTGGAAACTATCAGGATTCCGAGATTCATCCTTTTTTTTCGGATTTTAAGGAAGCACGAGTTTTCGGATTCTGTGACGCTTCACAGAAGGGTTTCGCAGCGGTACTTTATTTGCGCACTGTATCGTGCTCAGGGCAAGTGAAGTTATGCTTGCTGAAAGCTAAAACGAAATTAGCTTCTACCAAAACCGTCTCAATTCCTCGTCTTGAGCTTGCAACAGCTCACCTTCTTGTGAAACTCAAGATCTCAATTAAGCGGCTGTTGGACGCTGTTTCAGTCGCAGAGGTCATCTACTTTACCGATTCCACTATCGTATTGACATGGCTGGGGAAGTCACCGCATCAATTACAGACATTCGTTGCCAACCGGGTGGCTTTTATACTTGACCATTCGGAAGTATGCAGATGGAATCACATACCATCCTCGGAGAATCCTGCCGATCTCGCTTCGCGCGGTTCATTCCCCGAAGAGTTGATAAATCATTCTTCTTGGTGGGCGGCACCAGAGTGGTTACAGCAGAATCCGCTTTTGCTTTCTCGCCCTCCAGAGCTTCCCGATGAGGTTCCAGAACTTCGCTCCCATATGTCTTTCTTTCTCAGCTGCAGCGAAGGAGAGTTAATGCAATGGATGTCACGACATTCTAATTATGGAACTATGATCCGCGCTCTGGCCTACGTGCTCAGGTTCCTTGCTAATGCGAAAGCACCACAAGTGAAGAGATCTCTCGGACCCCTTTTACCAAACGAGATAGACAACGCTCTTACGGCGTGCGTTAAGGCGGTGCAGCAGTCTCATTTTGCGAAGGAGTTTTGCTGGAAAAAACATAGAGCGCTTTCCAAGCGACTTTTGACTTTGGCGGCTTTTGTTGATGACCTCGGAGTAATCAGGGTGGGCGGACGGTTAGAGAATGCAATCTGCCCTACCATGGCAAGCATCCAGTCGTCCTGCCGGAAAATGCTCATTTAACACGCCTACTCATAGATCACTATCACCTAGTACACTATCACTTGGATACAAAGACCTTACTGATCGACTCTCAAACCTCACCACTTCACTGGCCAACCGCGCGAGTTATCACTTGCCATCCAGAAGAAGACGGAATTGTACGCGTAGTAAGCATTAAAACCGCCAAAGGAGTTTTCCGACGCCCTCTCAGCAAATTAGTGCCTCTCTCTCCCATTACATGTTCAGATGATGACAAACACTAGCTTGATTTCATTTTTAGTAAAACCATTCGGTTTTAGGTGGGCGGTATGTTTATGAATATGTTGGAAAACTATTTTTATTTTATTTGAGTTATTTATTAATTATATTTATTAAGTATATTTCTTTTGAATTATTAATTTTTAAATGCGTCCACTCTCATTAGCGAGCGTCAACGCCTGTGTACCAAGGGATGCTACTGCCGGCATAACACACAAATCATCAGGTGACGAGCCGGTAGCCAATCAGCCTTGACCTCCCCACCAATACACCTACACACAGGGCTACTGTGCCCTTGCTACAGTAGTACGTCTGTAAGTCTGACCAGACAAGCATCAATTTTTGTGGCCACAAATTTCTATACAGGTCTACAGAAAACGACCTTGACGAAGATTTTCTTTGAATTCTCTAGCCTTACCTCCAAGTGACAAGGCCATCATTTTCCAAGTTTTCTTCAGTAGAAAAGAAGCGTTTTCCTTCTACTCGACGGACTACAACATCGTGTTTACCACTTCACTCGACATCTGGTGGATCCAAACAACGGCCCAGCCTCTTACGCGTCATTATTTATTCACATTGTAAATATTTCATTGTACTATTACTAACCTACTAACCCAATTATAAAATTAAAAGGAATTAATTTAAGTTATCTAATTGGTATCAATTTCGATTCCTATCTGCTTTCTTTACTTTACAGTCCACAAAATAAATCATCAAATGTCATAACCTTAATTAGTGAATTTCAGCTATAAATTATACTGTTGCCCTCTGAGGCCACAAAAGAAAAATTACATTGATAAAATTACATGATAAAATAAGTCCACTGAAAATAATGAACTGATAAGATAAATCTTACAAAAAAAAAGAAATACTAAATGAAGTAAAACTTCAACGAAATAAATACCGTTCTTCACCTTAATAATAACAAACAAACGAGAAAATTAAATAGCTAAATACACGTATAAATATAAAAAAATCTTTTTTTTTTCCCTTTAACCAGGCGTGGGGGTAAGTTAATAGTTCGGTCGTAACAGAAACCGATGTTAATTTTTCGGTGAACACAGTAGTTAGTTTTTTTTTGTTTTGTTTAGAACACACATACACAGGCACCTGTCTGATGGCGCGCCTTCCTGCTTCTTTTTTCCACTTAGAATCCGGCTACGCCGCTTGCTGTCCCACAGCTCTGATGATTTGGTGGAAAAATTCAAAAAAACGATCTTTTTTCTTCCTTTCTCGCCTCACACACCTTGAGGGCTCTCGCACTGACTCCTCCACTCGTCCGGACCTCCTCTTCTTTTTGCCTCTTGCGCGCATGCGCATTAGGGCTCTCTCACTGATCTCTCCTCCACTCGTCCAGACATCTTCTTTTGCCTCTTGCGCGCATGCACATTTAGGGCTCTCTCCCGCGACGCTGATGCTGCTGGTGTCTTCTTCCGACAACCTATTGACGACGATCAGTAGCACTGTCACCTAATCCAGGTAATCTAATCTACAATCTATGCCTAACCTAAGCCTTAACTCTACGACTACATCTAAACTATCCTAAACTACGTATCTTTAATTTCTATTAATTATACTTAACCTACACTTATACTAACTTACATCTAACTATTCTAACCTAAACACTAGATACAATGAAGAGACTATATTGTCAGCAGTTTCGCCAAGGAGAGACCCCCCCCCCGCATAACATGGTTTATCACTTTTCGTTTTGTTACTCGTAACAAGGTAGCAGTGTATTGGTCAAGACTCAAGAGTTGGATCACATAGAATTATTTCCTTATTCCAATTTTTCCTCTCCCCTTTTCCCCGATATGGGCTAAGAACACATGAGTCTTCCAACACTGGCTACAAGAATTCTGCGTTTCAAGGTAAGCGCCATCCCTTTGGCTTCTTGAAAGTGATAATAAATGATATTTGCTACCCGTTTTTAAATTTAATTTATGCATTCATTTTTTCCTTATAATTTTTAATATTTTAATTTCCCATTTTGCTCAACCATATATTATATTATATACAGTCCACTCAATTTACATTTTAATTTTTGCCGTTTTTTATTAAACAGAGCCCACCTATTTTATTATTTTATTTTTCCTGTATTTGCTATACAATCTCCACAAATGAGATACTGGATTATTTAAATGGGAATATCTTATTTAACTGTTGTAAATCAGCTTATACCCAGCGTCTTATATTATTAAGCTATTTAAATTTAAACTGTTTCCTTTTAAATGCAAAGTTTATGTTCAAAATTCTTTCAAGTATATTTTAGTTTATTAAAGTGCCAATAACAAACTCTACTGACGGCCGATGGCCAAGTAAATACTCTTTATAGGCAATTTTAAATCATATAATTAAAATACGTATGTATCTAACGAAAGATGAATTTTATTTGACTTCTTTGTTTCTATACAATTAACAAATTGTATATTTCGGTTTCTTTCATTAAATTTTCTAATTTTTGTTTTGTAAAGTTTTATGTAAATAAAGACTTTTTCTTCTTGTATAAGAACTGTAATATTTTATGTAATAAATCCAGTGTGAGACAGTCGCTTGACTTTCTTCTAGCAAATCTAGCAATCTCGCAGTTCCAATTAACAGTGTTGCGTACATTATACTGAAAAGAAACTCTAAATTTAAGTCTTACATCGGACAGTTTCCCACAAAACTCCATAAAATTAGAAAATCGGGGCTGATGACAAAAATATTGCGATGTGTCAGATTTTCGATATGGAGTTTTCACCAGAAATATATGTTTTAAGATAAAATGTATTTAGCGAATGGACTGTGAGCCATATATATCAAAAATGAAAGATCGCAGGAAAGTCTCAAACTCGATATTCCCTTTAGGTAACCCCACCTAATCAATCAACCGGCAATTTAACTTTATAGAAGGGTTTTTCAAGTTTTTTGCAATTTGCTCGAAAACCACTCCAACGATTTTCTTTAAACTTCGTATACTATCTGCATACATAAATACCTATTACTTTTATTTGAAACATATTTACATGAAAATTTAATTTTTGGGTTTGTGAGGGCGTGTAGCGACGTTAAATTCTTCTTGCCAATATTCCAAGTTTGAAAAATCGGTTGACTGGAAATCGTTTTAGTGAACAGCTTTTCCGTTTTCGGTGATTTTTTCCATTAAAACTGGTGGATTGCATTAAATTGGTACACCAACTATACATACAGAAACCTATCACTTTTGTTTGAGACTTTCTTCCGAGAAGAGGTTATGCTTTCTTCAAAAAAGTCCTTTTATTAAGTTTAAATTCTCCCATTGATAAAACATTGTGGACAATTAAACGTCTAGTAAGAATTATAAATTTGCCATTGATGACAGTGTAAATTGCAGCGAGAGAAAGTGGTGTGAGTGCTTCATTGCCTGTCCATATACAGCCAGGGTTGCCACCACAAGTACTGTTATTCAACTAAAGCTGCAAAACCATGTAGATTTCATGTGGTATTTTATCCGTCGTAGCATGCATATTTATTTTCTTCCTGACCGGTTTCAGATTTTCATCCAACGTCAGAGCAAATTCACCAAGTTCGTGTAGAGAATTCACTTCAACGTAATGTTTCTGTTACTTGTTACTCACACTTGTTGGTTGTATATAATTATGTGGGGAGGTTATAAGATTATGTTACTATGTATATGTGATCAATGGCAAAATGGAATTATTTTGTAAGTTATGATTAGACATTAGAAAAATAGGTATAATAAATTTGTTGACTGCTTTGCAGAATAATCCATAACTAAATTTTTAATAGTGTTGTAAAGTATGCTCAGTGTCTTATCAAGTTAATTTTATTAGGCGAGGGATAACTTCAAGGGGGGGAAGAGTTAAAATAAATATTAGAGGAAATCAAATGTATTCGTTTTTATCTATCATGCATTGTTTTTAAATGATATTAATTTATGTTTAAATTATAGTAAGAATATGTTTAGAGAGATAAGGTGACATTTGTTAAGAATAGGGCACGATAGGAGAATTTAAAAAGCATAATGCAAATAATCTGTATTTTAATCCGGGAAATAAGAAAATTTGGTTCCACAGGTTTTCAGGAGATTCATGCATCATGCAATTTATTTATTTATTTTTTTTTTTAATAATGTGTGGGTGGGTATGTGTATATGTATACACATATACACATATGCATATGCATATATATATATACATACACACATGTGCATGGATATGTGTTGTATATTAGTTGTTGGTATGTTTGTAATATTGTTAGGTGTGGGGAATGACCTTAAAGAGTGTGACTGAATTATAGTTTATTTGATCATTCATTATGTTTTTGTGGATAGTCTTGTGTTTGTATATTTCTATTTTTTCTAGAATGTCCATTCGTCTTCCTTTTGTGCCTTGGTGCAATAGGACCATTGTTTTGTCTATACTTTGTGGTTCGTGGTTGTTCTTTGTAAGGTGGTTAGCATAAGTGGAGTCGGTTTTGTTGTATTTGTATGAGCGTAGGTGTTCTTTATACCTGTCTTTGAGGCGTCTTCCGGTCTGGCCTATGTACGTGCAATTGCATTCGGGGCAGCAGAGTTTGTAAATCCCACTTTTGGCATATAGGTTGGTTGTTTCAGTATGTGTGCATATTTTGTTACAAGTTTATTGTTGGTTCTGAATGCTGTTCTCAAATAATTAATTATAGTAAACATATTCTTACTGTAATTTAAACATTAATTAATATCATTTAAAAGCAAGCATGATAAATAAAAACGAATACATTTCATTTCCTCTAATATTTATTTTAACTCTTCTCCAATTTGCCGTTTGCTGCCAACCTTCTTACATATCAATTTACTTACATAATTTCTTGTATTAACCCTGCTTGTATTTCACATTTATGTATTACTTGTACAAGCTTTTGACTGTCCGTAAACTTTGCATCGCCTTTCTTCAAACTTTATCTATTCTTATTAGTACAGTATACTCCTGAAATAACTTATCGCCGCCCTCTAATAAAAATAACTTGATAAAACACTGAGCACTATTAAAAATTTAGTTATGGGGTATTCTGCAAAACAGAAAACAAATTTATTATACACTAATTTTCTAATGTCTAATCATAACTTATAATAATTCCATTTTGCCCATTAATCACATACACATAGTAACATAACCTTATAACCTCCCCACATAATTATATACAACCAACAAGTGTGAGTAACAAGTAACAGAAACGTTACGTTGAAGTGAACTCTCTACACGAACTTGGTTAATTTGGTCTGACGATGGATGAAAATCCGAAACAGGTCAGGAAGAACATAAATGTGCATGCTACGACGGATAAAATACCAGATACTAAACTTAGTGGTTACTTCTAATTCAATTATTAAACGCTCGTAACGCTTCCTAAAAATGTATATAATTTTTTTTTGTCTTAAGCTTACAAGTGCATATTGCTTGCAAGGGGTATCTGTTGCATGCAGTTACTTGGGGAGTAGCGCCCCAAGGGTTACCACAGTTCAGTACTTCATGTCCTTCGTCAGAACAGTACACAATACACTTAAACTACACACACTCTACACTTTACAGACAAGGACAAACACAATACCTAGTTAATTGGCGTGAGCCAAGGGAGAAGGAAGGGGTTAGCTCAATGGTAGCACGCTGGACTAGCAATGCGGAGGTCCCGGGTTCGAATCCAGCATGCTGCTCTTAGATTTTCTCTTTCTAGGAGCCTGATTCTCTCTTCCACGGTGAAGAGCAGTGTTATCTGTAGCTAGAGAGCACTACTTGGAGACTGGCGGTGCACTGAGAAGGCTCCGGGGGGACAATAGATCTTTCAGGTCGCAGTGCGATAATTCCCTACAACAATCTACACCTTTCAGTGCATTTCTTAATGAACTCGAAGTTGAATCACCAACCGTTTGCATAGGAAGTATCATCTTGTTAAGCAAAACAAGATAATAGCTGCTCGATGGATGTAACCAACTCTTTTGTGTTAAGTTCAGTAGTTATTTTTAGATGTTGCCTTCCTTAATGGGGGCTCTTCTGAATAGTAATATGTTTCTGAACTTTTGTCTGCAATATCAAGGCTACATTTCACTGGTTCTTTTATCCTTCATCACAGTTTGATTTCCTAATTTTATCTTAAAATGTTGAATTCTTTTTTTTTTTTTTTTTGATGAAAGGTTGATTTCAACGTTATTACTAGAAATTTCATTGACTTAATGTAATAAAATATCAAGTCGGTAAAAGACTGTATGCATTGCTTAACAGATATCTTTAAAACTGGATGACGTTGAAGAGAATAAAATGCAAAAATGGTCAGGAATAAAAGTTAGCCTGATATGATGGACAGAATTTCAGATATTGTTCACATTGCGGACCTACCATCCGTTCAACAATCATATTAACTCACTTAACATTTACATAGTTAACGTAGTTATTCATAGTTATTCATATTAGCGAAGTTAAAAATTAACATAAACAATGGGGGGGGGACGTTGTTTGCGTTTGATATTGTTCTGAACCCTTTGGATATCCAACTACCAAACATGCAACATCAGTTACCAGCGCAGCGTAAAATTTTATACTAGACCCCGCAACGTAGAATAGCTGAATAACCGAAGGACATGGCGTAGCTTTAAAAAATATTAACAATTAATATTAACATAGTTTAGGATTCTGAGTATCAGAACAGGTTGTATTAGAGAAAACTTTCTGACAAGGTGTCGACAATAATTTCATAATATCATTATCAAGTTCTATAAGATATTTATTATAGTAAAACAAACAGAACCAGATTAAACAAAAGAAATCACAACAAAGAAACAAAAATCCAACCCAAATATTCTAATCATTTTCCGTGAGATATTTTCCGTGATACGCTGCTTCTTTTTGTGGTCATCAACCGGTTTCGGGCAGTTTCGCCCATCATCAGATTTTTTGTCAAACGTGTAATAACATAGACTTGCCCAGAGCAAATACAATAATTGATACACTGTCAGCAGCACTGCAGCAGTGTATCAACTGTATTTACTCTGTGCAAGTCTATGTTATTACACTGTTTGACCAAAACATCCTGATGATGGGCGAACGCCCAAAACTGGTCGATGACCACAAAAATAAGCAGCCTATCACGGAAAATACCTCTGATGCTTTCCAGCTTTGCTGAACCAAACACAAGAAATATTCTAAACTAGGGTGGTCCATATGTCTTGTTACCCCCCACTTTTTTTATTATTTTATAATATAATGCAATACAATCATATAAATAATGTGGTACTATGGTTTCAACTATGTTTACGCATGTTTACCTATGTTCAGAAGGTCAGTATGACCACCATTATTTTCGCATGCTGCATGTCGTCTACGCATGTCATTATCACTGAGCTCGTTGACGGTTGTTGGTTTAAAGGCTTTCAATCCCAGATCCTTCTTCATGTGTCGTAACATTGTTGTTTTCGGGATTCCTAGCTCAGAAGACCGTTTGCGCAGTGACTTTTGTGGTGACCGAAGCACAGAGGCCTCCACTCCTGCACATGTGTCCTGTTGTTTGGATGGTGGTCCAGGTCTCGGTTTGTCTTTAATAGATCCCAACAAAAACAGTTTCTTCTCCCAACGCAGTATTGTCATTTTAGGAGGTGCATTTTTCTGGAATCGTCTCGTGAAATCTAGTCGCACTTCCTCCGTGCTCTTGCCAGTATGTGCACGTTCATGAGCCCAAACAGTAACAACAAGGCGCTCTTCCACACTGTAGGAGCTCGTGTCAGCCATCTCTACAAAAGAAACAATGAATTTATCACCAAAGATAAAAAAGTAAGGGGTAACAAGACATATGGGACCACCCTGTACATATTTATTTAGGTCAATTTTATTACCATTGTTGGCATATTTATGATTTTTAATTACATCGTAAAGCGTATTCATTCTTACTCATAGGGTAGTTATTAAGCGTAGTTATTCAAACTCATAGTTAAAATTATGAAACACACCCTTTTCTGAAAAAATAAAATGATTGAAAAATCGTTTCAAATAAACCTGCATTTGAAGATGTGAAAGGACCAAACACAGTGATTAAATCCTAGCTTTCAGAAGCTTGTTTCGGTTGTATGCATTTTTAGTTTACTTAAACTTAATGGAATGCAATTTGTTCAAAAAGAGAGAAAGAAATTCTTGCTATATGAAGAAATAACTTTAGAGAAAAGATATTTTCTTTAGTTTTTTAAATAACATTCTTGTTTAAGAAATACTTAAATGTGAAAGAAATTAATGAAAGATAAAAAAGAAACAAAAAAAGTTGCAAAAAATTGATTTATGAGCAGTTTTTAATTACAAATATGTAGTTATAAAAATAAAAAAAAAAATTGCAGAAATTGTACTTATTAATAACAGCAATTTATAGTTTTACATTTAAGTGAGAGACATGTGCAGCTAAAGTGTTTACACCTTTTTAAGTTTAGAGAGGTCGTAGTACTCCTGTTACCCTAAAGAGATGGCAACCAAACACGGGCACAAACACTCCGGACCAGTCCTTCCTAAAGAGGACTCATTAGGTCTCCAAGGATCGTTGACTTTTTAACCGTTCATTGACCGTATATTTACGATTGGTGCCGTGTGTAAATGTAAGAAACATAAATGAAAATATGTGGATTATTATTTCAACTATCCACATTCCAACTAGTAAAATATATAGAGTGGTGCAATTATACTTCGTAATACTAAATACAGTCAACTGCTAACAAAAGTAATCAATTTATTCCTATTAGGTAATAAAAGTAATAATAATTATATTATTATTATTATTATTAGCTCAGGTATTAGCTTAGTGGTAGCGCCCTGGACTCGAACGTGGGATCTTCGTATGCAAAACTAGCCATCCCTGCTCGTAGATTTTTTCTTCCTAGAAGCCTTTACAGCCCAATGTCCGGTGATGGACAGTATTATCTGTAACGAGAGAACACTTGCTCAGAGGCTTGCACTGATAAGGCTCCAGGCGCCAATGACCAAAGATATTGATGCACCTAGAATTAAAAAAATTAAATAATAAAAACGAAACAGCTTAAAATTGAAACTTACTTTTTTTTATTCGTAAAAATATTGATAGGTCCTTGGCATATCGCCGAAGAAGCCTAACGTCATTGCATCACAGGCTACCAAGATGGATATGGATTGCTTGTTAGGGCAAAATGAGCGTGCTATTCGAGGAAAAGTCTCGCGAGAATTATATTTTGAAAGGCGCATGGATGTTTCAATGGCTCAATGAGCTGTTTCAGGTGTCTGTTATGTGGGAATTTATAGGGTGCAAAAGTCGTTTTAAGATTACTACATCAGGCTTGTCATTGACTTTTTTTTTCTGCCTTTTCTAACAAAATGTCAACATTCATCATATCTCTTTATCGGATTTTTTTTTTTTTTTAATTTAAGGCGCGTCAACATCTATGATCATTCGCGCCCGGAGACTTCTCAGTGCACTGCCGGCCTCCGGACAGTGTTCTCTCGTTACAGATAACACTGTCCATTACCAGACAATGAGCTGCAGAAGCTCCTAGGTAGAGAAAATCTAAGATAGTATAGCTGGACTCGAATCCGGGTCCTCCGCGTGGGTGTCCAGTATGCTAACCACTTAGCTATTCCCTTCCTTTTATCGGATGATATCTTGAGCAATCAGTTAATCAAATAAAATATGAACTTAACAGCTAATGTTTTAAGAATGTCTTAATACTACAAAGTGATACTAACTTGAAATTAAACGTTACAATAACTCAAGTTTAGTACCTCAGGAGCAACAAACTTGTTGCTAACTAGTTTACTCCCACGTTCCTAATTCATAATGCTTGCTAAACAAAGTGTGAAATGTTTTCATACAACTACATATCCTAAATACAACTAATTACATTTTCCTATATTAACGCGTACAATTCTATGGCGACTAGGGCCGCCATTTGCTTGCCAAATTTTTATTTTCTCCTATAAAGAGCTACAACTTTTATTTTAAATACTCTACCGGGTAAAATCATCTAAGAAGGTTTTGGGGGATGCCTCCGAAAAGCTATCTTAGTTAATTACACAATTCTACCATCTAAACAAAATTAATTAGAAATAAATAAATTGCCAAACTTCTGAGTTTCAAGAAAATTAGTAAACTGGAGGTAAACCCTGGAGCTGCGTTACCCCATGTCACTGTGGCTGCAGGTTTACAGTGATGGTTCATCCTTAGGGCTCAACATAAACGCGGGAGCAGGTGTATATAGTCGAGATTTTCACTGCGCATGTACTGTGGAGAGTATCGCGACAAGTTTTGACGCGAAGTGAAGGGAATTGTGCTTGCTATCGATGAAATACGAGTAAGATCGAATTCACACGATATGATCCTGGGAGACTCGTAAGCAGCGAGCACAGCTGCCACCAGCTCGACCCCTCTTGACTCCCAGGATGTTCAGTAATGCTGGGTCAGGAATCACCAATTGATAACTCGTGGATTGCAGTGGATTCCAGGGCATTGCGGAATTCCCGGTAGGCCGATAGGCTTGTGGGTGAAGGCCCGCGGTCTAAACAGCGACCGCTCCCCTTACATTAAGTACAGCCAAGCGCCTGGTAGAACTCACTATTCAGAGAGATACCTCCAGCAGACCGTAGGAAAACAGTGGGGCCAGTTATTGTCACAGAATGGACGAATTCCTCCTACACTACCCCGCAGAGTGTCCGTGGCCTGTTTCAGATTGCTGACAGGCCACGATTACCTCCAAAAACATTTACATCGCGTCGGATTGGCAAGGAGCTCAGTCTGTCCATTATGCCTTCAGGATGACACGTCCGCAGATCATCTTGGCGCTTGTCACGAATTAGCGGATATTAGATTTCTCTTTAATGACGAGGATAACCCTTATTACCGATTATCAATTTTATATTGGGCCGCGCGACATAAAATGGCCGAATAGCCTAAGTCAAAATGGCATAAGGAAAAAAAGAGAAACTGGTAAGTATTTTTTAATTGAATATTTTTTTAGTTTTTGCGGTTTTCTTCATAAAAACATCGACGAATTTCATTGAATTTTGTATACTGACTATAAAATTTTTCAATTATAATTTTGTAAATTGCAGTAAAAGAAAGTTGTGTGAGTGTTTCACACCAGATTTTTTTTTCATTTGTTCTAATAAACAAATCACGTTTATCATTGTCATACTATTGTGTTTTTTAAATGCTAGAAATCGTGATAATTACTTCTCAAAATCATAGTATTTCCGTAACATGTATAGTATAAAGAAACAAACAATTAATAGAAAATTGTGTTTCTGTGGCCGAACTAAAACATCAGATTGCGTCAAAAGATTTAAAGGTCTTTGTGGATTCTCTACCGGTGGTTAGATGAGAGACCTTTGAATCTGCAGCACCCTTTCTCTAAAAACAATTAGCATCTTGCATTAGAGAAGAAATCTGATAAAACTGTTTAGAAATCTCGGGCATAACGGAGAAGCATAAAATACATAAAGCAAAATGAAAATTTAATTGGTTCCACCAGAGCCTTCCAGAAGCAGAGTTTCCTGAAAACAAATAGCTGTCTGTTAGATCCGGATATCTTGATGATCATTTAAAAAAACAAACTGATTTGGCTGTTAGATGAAATGTGTTAGATGAAACTGTAGATTAAAGATACGGTATACCAGTTTATTATTCATTTCTAATTAGACAGATTTTTGCGTCTATTTTCATTCAAAATTTCCCTTGACTTAAATCATAGACATGTAAGTAATTTTATGTAAGCTACTTGTTTGTGTACTATTAAATATCTATTTGATGGATTAGTGAATCAATATCTACGATTCTTATCTTATCAAACTGTAGGGGTGAGACTACCTCATGGTAGTGCACTAAACTAGCACAACCCAGAGGTCCCAGTTACGAGTCCATCAGTGCTGCTGCCATTAGATTTTCTTATCCTATAGGCCTCAACTCCTCACTGCGCGCTGATTGTACGAGGTGTGTAAATTAAGTAATGAGGCTGATTTTCAAGTGTTCGATCTGGTAACACTGGAGACGCGGCGCATGCGTGGTAGGGCAAGTAAACATCTGATACACGTCCAGTGCAGATTTGAAAATGCTAGAGTTGTTGCACTGTCCGTGACTTTTTTTGTGAGCAAGGTTTTTTCAGTGCGTTTTAAAAATGAGTGACATCAATTACGTGCAACGTTGTGCCATCAGATTTTGCTTCAGACTTGGGCACAGTGCAACGGAAACGTTTGAAAAACTGTGCCAGGCCTATGGAGACAATGTTTTGTCGAGAGCACAGGTTTTTAGGTGGTTTAAGTCGTTTGCAGAAGGAAGGGAATCAATTGAAGACGAGCCTCGCAGCGAAAGGCCTTCATCTTCAAAGAACCGACGAAAATGTTGGCAGAATCCGCGATCTCGTGCGTTCAGATCGTCGTTTGACAGTCCGAATGATCGGCGAAGAGTTGAATTTGATTCACACACCGTTCATCAAATTTTGACTAATGAATTGTGGATGAGAAAAATTTGTGCAAAAATGGTTCCGAAAAATCTTTTACATTAATGAGTATTTGGCCAGTAATAACAATCCTGTGGCTCCTCAGCCTCCTTATTCACCCGACTTGAGTCCATGTGACTTTTTTTTGTTCCCCAAATTGAAAAATCACCTCAAGGGACGTCATTTTGGAACATTGGAGAATATTCAAACAGCCATAACCGAACAACTGAAGTCTACTCCAGTATCCGAGTTCCAGCACTGCTATGACGAATGGAAGAATCGTCTTCAGGTTGTGTGGCTTCCCAAGGAGTTACTTTGAAGGGGACAATGTTGAATTGTAATTTTATTTGAATAAAAAAAAGATAAAAAATCAGTCTCATTACTTAATTTACACACCTCGTATGTATTATCTGAAATGAAATAACACTGCCCGGAACCCGACACTGCGCTGAAAAGCCTCCAAACTCAGGGGTAGTTATTTTGGCTAAGCCCAGAGTCTCTATATTATATCTCTCGCTACCTAACTTCTATTTTATTGTAATGGTCCTTGCAGTTTGTGTGTTTTATCTCATTATACAGTGTTCAGCATATATTCTAGTTTATTTCACTAAAAATCCATTCTCTCTCCTTTTTATACATCTATTATATAAAATTTAATGATAAATAATAATTGAGACATTGTACAATATTTCTATTCTCTCTATCTATTTGCATCACAACACAACATAAAAGGATATATTATTTTTATAATGTATTATTTTTAAATAAAAATCCCATCATAAAATTTAAATAGAACAAATAAAAATGATATCAATTGAAAATGGAAAAGTAAAAATATAACGGTAGAACACACATCACAGACGAATTTAATATAATTCTTTTTTTATAACTAGCCAGCAAAATTTAATCATCAATGTTAATGTATTGAGTTTTTACTGTTAGTTTTGTATTTCATTATAGCGTCTACTAAAGTCAAAGCTATTTTAGTTATTAAAGAAAATAGAATTATTTATCATTAATTAGAAAAAAACTATGTGGTGAATTAAAATTGTACATAAATAATAAATAAATTAAAATAAAAAAAAACTATAAGAAAGTAATTTATTATTAATTGTTTATTTTCTTATTTTTCAAATTAAATAAATGTAATTAAGCTTATAATTTTGTAGAACTTCTGCAAATAAAAGATATTTCTTTCGAAATACGACGCAAATTGAAAATTAAAAAATCTTCAAGTTAATTAAAATTCAAGAAACGTATTTAAACTACTTTTTTGGCGTGTTTTTCTCTTAAGGAATTTATTAATGAATGACATAATACCGGAAATTCTAATTGAGATTAGTGTATTTGTAGATGAAAGAGAGAGAAGGAGAACATTTGTAGTTAAGAGCCGACAGAATATATAGTATAGATCAGTGATGCGAACCTATGACCCGCGGGTCACAGAGTGACCCACGCCACAATTTTAAATGGCCCATGCTATATTTCAACAATTTCCCAAAACAAAAAGACAATAATAATAACAATACATACATATAACTACATAAACTTAAACATGCTTTAGTAAAAAACTGTTAGGTTCGTTTTTCTCTCTGTACAAAGTAAATGTTACGCCGTAATATCTACTTGGCACTAAAAAAAAACGAACGCTTTATTTGGAACACGCGGTTGCAGCAATCTATGTTAGGTTATATCTGTGGACAAGAGTCAACTTTAAAATATATTGGGCATTCTTTAATCGAATTTCATTGTCTTATTCATCAAGAGGTGCTTTGTGCAATACAGAGATTAAAAACAATTCAGATACAATAATGCCAGTCGTCACAGAAATTGTCAATTACACAAATGCAAGGGCTTTATATAAGCGAGAACTCGCTCAATTATTAGACGAAGTTGAGTCTCAATACTCTGGGGTCTTTATGTACAATAATGTGCGTTGGTTAAGTTGCGATCAGGTTTTAGAAAGATTCGTTGATTTATTAGAAGAAATAACATTGTTTTTGAATGAAAAAAGTAATATTTATGATGAATTGTCAAATGTAGGATGGTTACACGACTTAATCTTTTTATATGATATCACAAATCATTTCAGTGGTTTGAACATGAGATTTCAGGAATGTGGCCAAGTTGTATTAACCATGAGGTAGTCGTGAATGACCAAGTTCAGGTGTAATTACCTTTTTCGATTATCAACTATTAAAAAAAAAAAAATTGTCTCTATCGACTCTGTTTTATCGATAATAATAACGCGATGTGTTTCAAGTTTCTAACTTCACTTCCTAACTTCCATAGATTTATTCCTTGAGTCAGATTGCTAAGGCTTCCTCTTGACTCACAGACCAGCATAAGGTTTAGCTAAAACGAAAAATTGAATTTAACCAAAGTTGATTAGCAGGAAAATCACTTTGATGAGCATCTTGAAGTGAACCGATAACACTCTTGAAACATAAATGATTAACTCGGTGATTAATTTCAATTCGAATAAAAAAAAAGGAATAATTTGTAGGTTTACTGGAAAAATGCGCTTGCTTTGCCAATGCAGGAGGTCGAGAGATATAAGAGAGGAAGTTAGTCTCCCTTTTAGTGGTAGAAACAGTGATGCCTCTGTAATGGGTTCAGATGTCTTGGTGAGGGTTATGATGCAATGAATAGTTGGGAGTTAATTAGAGATTTTTAGAGAATTGTTACTCGGAATATGAATTACCAATTTACGAAAATAGATATATATATATTTCAACAATAAATTAAACGTTTGAAAAGATATAACTACAATTAATTTAAAATGATTTAAATGTTAACTAGAATGCACAACTATAATGATTGATAAATAAATATATGTTTAAATACTTAGATAGGGACGCGCTCCGAAGTGATAGTGAAACTATGTCACTGGTAGAATCTTGATGTTACGCTGATAAAATACTGAAGAATAATCCTCCCAACTTCCTGTTGAGAGACGTTATATTGCCATCACTCACACATTGACAAGTCTGTAATTACGGGTCACACTAAAACATCTCTTGCCGTGTGTTGACCCTAGGTCTTGAATAGGTCTGGCAACAGGTGTTGGCGTTATCAAAATACTGTATCCAGGTGGTCGGTCTTTTGAGTGTTTGTTTATTGCCGTGTGTTGATCCTAGGTCTTGAATAGGTCGGCGAACAGGTGTGGCAACAGGTGATGATAGTTATCAAAGGACTGTAGCCAGGTGGTCGGTCTTTTGAGTGATTTGTTGATTTTTGTATATTGGCCAGACGGCTTCTGTGTACTGACCATATAATGACCCTTTTGAAGGCAGTGTGTCTTTGGCGGTTGTCCTTGGCGGTCCCTTTGACCGTGCACTGACCGCGGCTCTTGTATTGAATAATAGCGTCTGGCTGGCACCACTAGTTATAATTTTTATAATTAAAAATTATATATTTTCCTTCTGTTATCACTCCTTCTTGTTATCACATTACACCTCAGAGAGAGACAGGTAAAAAACAACTATTCTCTCTTTGATCTTATTTTCAGTTAGGGAAAAAAGAAAGGAGTTTAATACACTGAGGGTGCTGGGAGTTACAGAAATTAAGGCTAAAACATAAGTAAACCGCTAGCTCAACAAAAACAATATCTGCGACGCTCTTAAATATAAACATTTAAGCAGCAACCATGGCAGTTGCGTTTTTCGATAACAAAAAACTCTTAGGCCTCATGAACGTAACAAAATTAAAATAGAATTTTAAACAAAAGCATAATCCCACTTTTACCCTAAAAAAAAAATATTTCAGTTAAAAGTTGTAGCTCTTTATATGACTAAGTATTAAAAAGAAAACGTTAAAGCAATATGCGAAAAAATAGCAAAAAAACTCACTAAAAAATTCATTCAATAAAGTGATACTTACAGTTGAGGTATTTATTAGACAACATTCTAATACTTATCAATACCCAAACGCAATGTCAACTTTGAACTTACTGCAATTTTTCCGTGTTTGCACCTATGCTGCTCACACACACCATTTTCTAAAAACCACTTTTTCGAACTCAAGGACCTCAAAACTTCTATTTCTGATGAAAACTCGATATCGAAAATTTGTCACATTATTAGGAGTAATTCCTCTTACTAGAAGTAAGAGTATGTAAGAATAGTTAAAATTAGCTAAATAATAATAAAAATAAGTAATAAATCAAGTAGAGAAATACAGCATGGAAAGCCGGCAGTGCACTTAGAAGAGCTCGAAATGGCGGCTTCAAATGTTGACGCGCTTTCAAAAAAATGTAACAATAAAAATACTTCCCCTTAGGTAGTATTCAATTAATACACTTTTATAAGTTCAGAGATTTTTCCCATTTTTCTACCTCTAATTTTTACGTATATAATAAAATAGGTATGTACTGTAAAAACTGAAAAAAAAAACAAACTTTGTTGAATGTAAATTTTTTTTCCTCTCAGTAACTAAATCTAAAAGAGCATTATAAAGCCAGAATGTATAAACGTTGTTGGGTTTTTGATTCTGTGATGATGTTTTTGCATGATAAAACTTTAAAAGGGCCTTCTGGTAGCGAATGTTTTCACAATGTATCGAGGGTCGCTCAGAGATAAGGCATGTTCTCTAAAATATATATATATAACCCATATGGTTCAACAATGAATCAGCCATTTCCAGCTCGACTGTGAGAGAATGAGAGAGATTTGTGTTATGTATATTTGTAGAGGTCTATTATATATGTTTGAATCTATTTTAATGGCATTAACTATTTGCAAAATTTACTGTTTGCAATAGAAATTTTAAAATTATTTGCAATATAATCGTATTTAAATTCAATACAAAGAAAAACGTATCTTACTACATTTTATCACTAATTCCCCGTGCAAACAGGTTTTTTTTTTTTTTGTTGAAAGCACCCTTAAACTGGGCGTTGTTCTGATTTTCTTTCCCCCAAAGAAAATAAATGACCACGTTTTTTCCAGTCACTTTAAGATAACAGCATCTTTCAGCATGTAAATGCGCTATAAATGGCAAAATTGACGTTTGTTTGCCTCACTGCTAAAACTGCAACGATTTTGTTTTGCTACAAACCTAATTTTGAATCTTCTCGCTACATTTTTTTTTATTTTATTTCAATTGAATACTCTATGGCCATATCATGGGAATAATCCGGACGTTTATTTCAAACCTCATTATCTGAATAGAAAATCATTTATTATTTAAGGAATAAACATGTTTCAAGATCAACCGGGGAAGTTTCACCAAAGCCCCATTAGTTAATCCACCGGTAGAATTAACAAGTGCTGGAGTTACATCACTTTTCCTTTATACGACTCAACCAATCTAACAATCATCACTCGTCGCTTGGTCACTCTACTCCATGGCCTACATAAACGTAGACTTACTAAAATTTAGTAAGTAAACCGTTAAATATAACATTGTGAGTCCAGTATCGGTTCGTATGTACTCATTTTCACCATTATCAATTTTCTACCATCCAGCTGCATTAAAAGGACTTGGTACCTCACAAGCGAATATAATTAATTGAAGAACTGGGAAAATCAACGACTTCTTAAGGGTTTTAAAATTGAATAAAGTTTGCGAAGCGCTGCTCGGGTATGATAACTCTCATACTGAACTCTTTTGAGCTTTCCAAGGACCACTCAAACATTAACTTCAAAATTATATGATTTTTTTTTTCTGGGTGCCACTCTAGAAATGCGGCTCTAAGCTGCTCATTGGTGTTCCAGTCAGAGCTAATTGGGAAAAGACGCTGTGTCTTTCACGAATATCATTCACACATCGGACTGGAACCCTTACTGGGCATTGTGTTTTAAGGAGATTACATAATGCGGCACAAGCCAGACTTCCATTTTGTAGAGTTTGGGAAAAAGATGAAGAAATACCTGTTATGATGGAAGTGAAAAGGAGATAGAGAATTAGAGAGAATGAATTTAGTAATGAGATTAGAAATAAACTAGATGATATGCTGAACACTATGTAATAAATAGAACACACAAACTGCAAGGACTTTACAATAAAATAGAAGTTAGATAGCTAAAGAATTAAAAGAGACAGACTTGCTGAGTAAATAGAATGTAAGTAGATAGGTTGTTGACTAGATGTACTTTTGTAAAACTCTTTTAATTGTTCTGGCTCTTTTGGATATTTTGTTTGTCACTCTATTTATATGAATCTAACACTCCCTCTGGATAGGTGGGGAATAACTAACGTTTTGTTTATTTAATGCCTGCTTCTTCGCTCTTCGGATCCTATGAATCTTTAATGAATGGGATACCATTACACTGTTCATTATTGTTAGGTCGTCGCATCTTTGAGAGATTAACTTTGGCTCGCTATTTCTTAATTGTTACTTCCGCATATTTCCCACGCCTTCCCGCCTTTTATCTCTCTTTCCCTTGGTTGTGGGATTGTCGGCACCTTTTATCTCTCCTGGTTCGCGCTTTACTTATTTTCCCCCACTCTTAAAACGTTCTCTTTCTATAAAAATGTCTTCCTTGTCTTCTACAGTTCGCCTGTACAAAAGTGTTTGTGCCGTTCCCTTCTTCTGTCGCCCGATTCGCTAACCTCTGTTTTACCGCTTCTTCTTAGCCTGTGGTGTACTGTTAATTTCGCCCTTAAATTTTGTGTAGCCTTATACGCGCCTGTTCGCCGTGTTAATTAATATTGACTTTTCGGTGAGTACCAAGACTCATCTCTACGTGCCATCACATTCACGGGGCTATTTCATTTGCGCCTTAGTGGACTCGCCATCACCCGCCGCTTCAACAACGGCATCATCCGCTTCTAAATGAGCATTCCAATCCTTCTATGCTCACCTGAGTTCCTTTCTTTCCCACTCACAAACCCACACCCACACATACACACACACACACACACACACACACACACATACGCTACCTCTTCCTTTTTCAGTCCGCCATTCGTCTCATCAACCCTTTTTCGATTCATCACTCACCGTCACCAAAGGGTAAGACTCCTTTACATTTGTTTTACATTATTACTCATTTTTGTTTTTTCCCCGCTACTTGCCATCTCACAATTATTCTTTACGAATTCTGCTAGCAGGCAAAAAATTCAAATTCCATTCTATCCACATTTTTAGCCCTAGAGATAAAAAATTTTTGTTCATCTTTGGTGAGTCAAAAAAAATATCTGATGTGAAACACTCACACAACTATCTTTCAGTTTTCCTAATGAAAATATTTATATAATGACAAATTTTCTTTTCATTTTCAAATTTTGCTCATTTGTCTGAACTTATAAAGTAGTGGGGATTTAAAGTGCATACCCCAGCCAGGTAGTAGAGTGTTTAGAATATAAAAGTGAGCGCCAGTAAGATTGAACAAGAAATTTGAAATTTAACGTCGCTAATTGCTTTGAACTACCTAAAAGGAATTTTCACGGAAAAGTCTTACAAATAAAAGTGATAGATGTTTTTATCTGTGCATTTAGTATTGCAAGACTGGAGGAAATCATTGTAATCATTTTCAAGGAAAATTACAAATATCTAAAGTCGTTTTAAGTCAAAAATGTGCAGTCGCTTTTCAATTTAACCGATTTTCTACAACTTTGGAATTCTAGCAAAGCTACTAATGTATATTGTAATGAAATGGTTTGATGTGATTCCTGATGTAGTAGATGTCTTAAAGAGGGCGGAAGTTAGTTGAGAGATTTTGGAAGTTAGTGCTCTAATTATTAATACGGATTTTATAAAAATAAAATGTATTTTAACAATAATTTTAACGTATAAATGGTAACTAATAACTAGCAAAATACTTAAGAATAAATAGAAGATAAATAAGTAATTAATTAGAATGATAAAATAAACGAACTAAGATGCACTACTAAAAGATAATAAGTTTAAATGAAACTGTGTAGTCGCGTAAACTGCTGCTCGTGTATATGGACGTGCTCGTATCGTCGTATAAGATATAATGATCCTCTCGTTGTATATGATAGAGTTTATATATCGGTGTTGGCCACACTCACACCAAGACATCTGTCCTAGTGTGCGACCTTCGTAGTTTGCTGACCTTATTTAGGTCAGTGGCCAACCTTATCGGTGCTTGCTTTGATGTAAAGTATTGAAAAGGGCTTTGTTGTTTGTTCGGCCGGCATTGTCTAGAAGACGGCGGCCTGCTAGGTCGCTGGTTATAAATTGCTCTTTTATTACTGCCATCCTTTGTTAAGATAGCAGCTGGCTGGAACCACTTTGACATTGGTGTGACTTTCCATGTCATGACAATATTAACACTGCATAGGTGGTAAAATCATGTATTGTTTTGAAATGATACTTTAGAGGATAACATAACACTAGGGTTCCCTCAAAAAACCTACGGAATATTAATTTTCCCGGGAAAATGTTTCAAATAAAAGTGATAGATATTTATGTATCTAGATCTCCATAGATTCTGTAAGAAGTTTGATGAGAATCTTTGGAGCCGTTTTTGAGGAAATCACGAAAAACTGAAATAACTATTCAGTAAAGTCGCACTTCCGCTTGAAAGATTTCGTTTAAAAACGGTGGTGTGGTTGTGTTTAAATGAAATGCCAACTTTTTCGTTTTTGGGATATTTTGTTCTCATGCACACACAAACACACACAACCTATATATTGTATATATGTATACAGC
This sequence comes from Triatoma infestans, assembly GCA_011037195.1. Taxonomy (NCBI): domain Eukaryota; kingdom Metazoa; phylum Arthropoda; class Insecta; order Hemiptera; family Reduviidae; genus Triatoma; species Triatoma infestans. The sequence goes on along the minus strand of JAAEAF010008739.1, from coordinate 13,584 downwards.
TAGACCATTTGCTAAAATTTTTTTCCCGATAAAAATTCAAATTCGTAAACTTTACCGACCGCAATACTTCCTCTTAAGTAAAAGAGTAAGAGAAAGTAAAATAGGTATTAATATCTGGCGTAAGATTATTATTTTTGTTTTGGTTTTCGTTACGACCGCTATAAATCAATGTGTAAATTGGAGTTGAGGTTTGGTCATACAAAAGAACTCTTTTTAAATTTCTACCGACGTTTCGGCTGATTATTCTCCATCAACAATAATAATAATAAAAAAAGAAATATATTGGAAATGATACATAATAAAAAAGATAAATTATATATCAATTTTGGAACAGACACAAAAAAAAAAACCTATCCCTTAGTTATAACAAATCTCCTGGAATTTCCAAAAAAACATACAGACTAAGACACGATTTTCCCATCCGCTCTCCTAGCCCCTTTATAAACCTTGACCCATCCAATTGTCCGTAACACTTGGTAATGTTATGTCACAGGTTAAACTAGAGTTTGTAAGTAATTCTAACTGAAAATTTTTGTAAGTACATTTCCTAAGTTATTTCCATACTTTACTCTTATATATGCCACATATTGTCAAAGTTTTAATAGTTGTGATTTAGTTTAATATTGATCTGTTCTACAACAATAGTTTAAAATAAATTTAAATGTGCTATATATATCATACTTTTTATTTAGTTTATTTATATAGTTTATTTAAAAAAAAAATTATTTTGAAAATATTTATTTTAAGTTCATATTTTATGTTGTTTCTATTTTTTCTGATTTGTATTAAAACCTTTGAGACCCTGAAGAAGGCAATAAATTTGCCGAAACGTCGGTAGAAATTTAAAAAGAGTTCTTTTGTATGACCGAACCTCAACATCCAATTACGCATTTATTTTTAGAGCTTAAAGCAAGGTTTCATTCAGTGCATGTTTTTTTTTTGTTGTGGTGGTTGGTTTCCGCAGAGCTGGAAAGCATCAGAGACATTTTCCGTGGTAGCCTGCTTCATTTTGTGGTCATCGACCGGTTTCGGGCGTTCGCCCATCTTCAGGAGGCGTTTTTCAGACAGTGTGACAACACAGACTTGCACAGAGCAAATTCAGTTTTACACACTGACTGGTATGTTAACTTAAGTTTAAAAACACCTTTAAGTTAAAAAAATACCAGTCAGTGTGGTAAAACTGAGTTTGCTCCGTGCAAGCCTGTGTTGACACACTGTCTGTGTTTTTTTTTTTTTTTTTTTTTTTTTTTTTTTTTTTTTTTTTTTTGTTTTTTTTTTTTTTTACTTATTTAAGGCGCGTCAACATCTACGATCATTCGCGCCCGGAGCTTTCTCAGTGTACTTCCGGCCTCCGGACAGTGTTCTCTCGTTACAGACAACACTGTCCATCACCGGACAGTGAGCTACAGAGGCTCCTAGAAAGAAAAAAAAATCTAAGGGTAACACAACTGGACTCGAACCCGGGTCCTCCGCGTGGGAGTCCAGTAAGCTAACCACTAGGATATTCACTGGCCATGTTTTATATTAAAAGCAAAGAAGCCTACATCAGAAAATTTGGTCTCAGTTTTTAAGTTTTTTAGTAAAATATCAGTTATTATTTATATTGTAATTATATTTTATTTTATATTTCAAAATTTATATTTTATTTCAAATAGATTAACATAATTTATTCATACAAAATCAATAATCGTTGTTAAGACAACAGATGTTTGATTCACCTTTTGGCATATTTATTTATTTTCTACAAACGATTGATATTAATGATAATAATGCTGACCAGAATAAGTTCTTATGCAAAAGAAACATAATTGCAAAATATAACATCAATTTTTTGTATTTACTTATCTTTTTAAAAAGGATAAAGAAACCATCTAATACAAAGTAAGAAAAATAAAATAAAATAATTTTTTTCTCCCAAGTATTGAATCTGTATGCTAGTAGATGTCATGACTGGTGACAATTGAAGTGAAGTGCCACACCTGGCCGTACGTAACTCAAGTCTGGTGTCACTAATGCGGATTTCCTTTCCATTCTGCCAGGCTGAAATACACCGTCAGTTTGACAGTAACTCCACCGCCATTTTCTCTACAGAAACACCGTATATACCCACCTAGTAGCTGGCACCCTCTATTTCTGCAAAAGCACATTTTATCACAATGTTTAAGATTTCGTAGCAAGAAGTCTTTTATATCTCAGTGACTACCTATACAAGTTTTCTTAAGAGATTATTTGACAAGGTATTGTACAGATTTTACTAAATGTGCCAACTTTCAAGAAGATTTTCTACCTATTGTATTGTTCTATTTAAGCCTTATTTAATTCAGACATTTCATTTACTTTCGAAAATATTAAAATATTTACTAGCTTTAGATTCATTTATCTCATGTTACACTCTGCAAATGAAAGTATGCTTAAGAAAGATCTTTCGATTAAGTCTAATAACTAACGAACAAGTTTATATATTCATCTCAGGAATTTAACCATAAAACTTGTGTGGAACATTTATCGACTTTCACTTACTGCATTTCTTATACTCAGTTCTAAGCGACAAATTTTCTAAAAACTTCGAAATGTATTAAATATTGAATTGCCTTTTATTTCATATTAAACTTAGGTGGGGAATCTTCACAACAATGCCAGGACTTTATTTAGTAGATAACTTGACGTCCAACCTTCGTCAGAACTGCCTGAAATAATTTTCTGCATAAAAGTTTACAACAGAAGGGTTTAGACAGGTCTTGTGCGTATCAAATTTAAAGAAACCTATTAGCATTTTTATGGAGAAAAACGCGAAAAACTGGAAAAAAAAGAAGAAAGAAACATTTAAGGAAATCACAACTTTGGTCAAATTTTCTTCCACCAATCGGAATTATAGTAACATATTTAGTTCAAATTAATATTTTATACGGTAGTAGAACTGAAACATTACACTCAAATGGCACATTAGAGCGAACTTCCTTTCTAAAATCAATTCCTCGGTGAGAACAAATTTCCAATAAAAATGATAGACTTTATATGTTTACTTAGTATACCAAATACCGCAAATCTCGATGGTGTCATTATCAAGAAAACAGAGGAAAACTCAGAATTTTGGCCATCTATTTATTTCTAATTAATTTTGTTTGTATGATAGAATTGTATAATCCACACTTTAGATGATAGCACTTCAGAGAAAAACATAACCCCACCCCTAAAAGTGCCCTTAATGAATTTTCCCAGAGAAATGGTAGTTGTTAAATAAAAGTTGTAGATAATTGTATGTTTAGTTTATATAAGAAGTTTCAAGAAAATCGTCGGAGCCATTTTTGAGAAAAATTGCGAAATAGTGGACAAAAAAAAATCATTTAGGAAAATTGATTACAAATTTTATAGTTTGTGTACCAAATTTAATGAAATTCGTAGAAAACTGAAAAAAACGGTCAGTAAAAGGCACTTCCGGTTTAATTAAAAAAAATTTTCCTGAAATTTGGAATTTCGGTCATAGTTTATTTCTAATTAATTTTGTTTGGATGATAGTATTGTTACAATCGACAAATCATAGCACTGTAGAGAAAAACATAACCCCACCCCCCCCCTAAAAGTGCCTTAAATGAATTTTACGGAGGAATTTTAAAAAAACAAAAGTTGTGATTATGTATGTTAGTTTTATATTGAAAGTTTTAGACAATCGCGGAACATTTTTGAGAAAATCGCGAAAAAGTGAAAAAAATCATTTAGTATACCTGGTAAAGTAAACGCACTTTCGGTTATCCGATTTTTTTCAAACTCGAAATTTCAAGAACATATACAATTCTAATTAACATTATTTAGATGATAGAATTGTTTAATAAACTGATATAGCACTTTAGATGATAACCTAACCACACCCATCCCCAATAACTGCCCTTAAATGAATTTTTCAGAGTAACACTTCATATAAAAGTTGTAGCTCTTTGTATTTGTTTTCGTACCAAGTTTGAAGAAATCGTAGTAGCCATTATTGAGAAAAACGCAAAAAAATTAAAAAAAAAACACAAGTAAAGTGGTACTTCCGGTTGAGGAATTTGGACAGATGTCCCACTGTTAGATGCATGGTGATATCTAAACGGAATATCAAGTTTCAACTATCTACGGTTTTTAGTTTTTTTGTGCTATGCTGTTCACATATACACACGCACACAGACCATTTACTAAAAACCATTTTTTTGGACTCAGGGGACCTCAAAACGGACAGAATTACAATACTTCCTCATACTAGGAGTAAGAGAAAGTAAAAATGGTAAACTTTATATGTTTAGTTGTATACCAAATACGACTGAACATATAAACTGAAGGTGTCATTATCAAGAAAACGAGGAAAACTAAAAAAAAAGTTCGAAGTTTACACTTCCGGTCAATCTATTTTCTTCAAATTCCGAATTTTGGCAGCACATTTATTTCCATTAATATAATTGGAGTGAAAGATGCGAGCATTATTCTGAAGTGACATTCTGAGGGAAACCTAGTGCCATTCTCTTCCGAAATCCCTCTAAAGTGCATTTTGCCTGAAAAATGTTTCAAATACATGTGATAGATTTATATATGTGTGATATGTATATGAAAACTAAAGAAAATAGTTTAAAGCTATTTTTGAGAAAATTGCAACAGAAACCTAAAAAATCTAATCAGTAAATATTTTATACAGCCCCAACTAGGAATGTTGACAGATAAAATAAACTTGGATGTCACCCATTATTAACACAACATGTTTGGTGATCAGCGTAGCTCAAAAACAAAAAGACAGTCCAATAGTAAAAAAAACTACTTTTTCTGATTCAGAAGATCCCCAAAATTACATTTCCGGTGGATACTTTGCGGTTAGCTACTACTTTTTGTGGTCATCGACCAGTTTCGGGCGTTCGCCCATCATCAGGATATTTTTGTCAAAACTTGTGTGTTAATATAGAGTTGCACAGAATAACTTTAGTTGATACACTTACTTATAATTTTGATACACAGTACCACGTATGATACAAGAGAGATAAAGATATCTTCAATGTATTTGCAAGTCAAAGAAGTGTGATCAACCAGTATTTACCAGTAATTACCAATCAGTAATTACAGACGAATCATGATGTATCATATATCAATTAAATTTGCTCTATGCAAGTCTATGTTATCACACTGTTTTGACAAAAACATCCTGAAGATGGGCGAACGCCCGAAACCGGTCGATGACCACAAAAAAATAATAGGCCATCACGGAAAATGTCTCTGACCATTTCACTAGTCTCAAAATAAAGTTCACAGCACTTTTCAACTTATCTATTCAATATCTTTGTTTGGAAACGTTAAAGAGATCATTTTTAAAATGATAGAAAAGAACTCAATGTATCAGATTGCGCCAATTGTTATATTCTGTGATCTGTCTGTCTATTTTAATATCAGATTCTACAACTAACACGATAGTATTAATATGATTAGCTATTTAAACATACCTACATTCTACAATAACTTCTTAATAGCTAGCTAATCATACTGCAATCGTATCGAAACTACCTTATTATTGTTCATCCTTCTTGGGCTATTATTGATGAAACTCTTTCATCAAAGTTCAGAAGGGGTCCCTGTCAAGGTTCCTTCATTAAAATCCACTAACTTCACTAAAGGAACGTCTCTAACTTCATGCCTCTATTTAAAGTTCACATTAGTATTTGGCGCCAGAGCCTTACTTTGGCCAGGACCTCGTCCAGATTGCTAGCCTTGCTTGTCTTCGACATTCCTTTTCCATTCCCAATCTTCCTGAAGTCCAGAATCCATCGCAATCTAAGTCCAGTATCATCCAGTGGGTCCTTCTTTGTATCACTGGAAGCCCATCAACAAATCTTCTTAATTATAGACTAAAAAATTATAACTTAATTTCTGTGCTTATGTCTAAATTCTTGACTCTTGGTTTAGATGTTCAATTTGACACTTGCCATATCTCTAATACTGTGAAATGGTGTTGGCCAGAAATTAGAAGAAGAAAACTCAATAATTACATACAGTTATAATTTATAAAAATAAAATCATTGAAAGGACTTTAATGTATATAAATAACGAGTAATTTAAGATATTAATGCAGCACCACATACGGTGAATACACTGTTGAGTACAGTGTTTGTAACTGTTGATAATTCGTCTGTAACTGATTAAATACTTTACATTGATCGATGACTTTTCTTTGACTAGCAAATATATTGAACATTGGTTAAAGACTGATTCTTTTTTTTTTTTTTTTTTTTTTTTTTGAGAACCTCTCCCTTTTATTCGGTTTCGTTAACCTTTCAACCCATTCTACAACTTGCTAGAAATATACAAATATGTGTTTTAACTTCTGATAAATTGGCGTATTAGACGTCCTCCAATTGTGGATATAGACAAGCCTCCGTCGGATATCACTTCTTTCCTTAGTTTACAATAAAACAAATTCAAAAGAAATAAATAACAAATAATTTTTACAGTTTGAAATGTTAATCATTGTTTGCTATAAAAATGATTTTTTTTTTTCAAAAATATTAATTTCAAGCACTTTTTCCAAAAAAAAAAAAAAAAGTGTACGGGGTATGTTTATTTCCTGTTTATATCGTACAAAAGTATATGGTAGGATTGACGAATGCAATGTTAGCACTGATCAGATAAGAAAGAAGTTGATAAATATTGAAGTATGGGTGGGATATTCATTATTGATGTGAATATGTGTTGATGACAATAAGTGGTATGTATAAGTGTATAAATCATTGTCAATGATATCGTATAGTAAAGAAAATTACATTTACAAACTGTATATATATATTTATATAAATATATATATATGTGTGCGTATGTGTGGGTGAGTATGGGTATGACCTAGGGTTTGGAGGGATGCAGCCAAGAGCTCCCCAATGAGTCAGGAATGAAGTAAATACTATTCTGCTATTTCCTTTACTTGCACACCCTTCTCCACTTTTAGAAATGGGATTTAAAACGTGACATGAATATTTCAATAGATTGTCAACATTGTTTTTAACAACATTAATATTTGCACCACCAGACTTAGCCTAAAACTACCCCTTCCTCTGTTCGATCGCACCGCCACCTCTGTCGCGCTACTGTACTTTCTTCCGCTCTCCATCCAACCATCTCTGTCTAACAAACGATAATACAGATAAGAGAGCGCTTGCCCTATATCGGATTAGACACTTGTCCGTGACTAGCATTACAAATAGGCCACTTTATACTTTCATAATAATAATTTTCATTCAAATATGTGTTTATTTAAAATTAAATATATATAGGCATATAGTAAGGGGGTGTAAAATAATGTTTGCTTATCTTAATAGCAAGCAAACAGATGGGATTTTCACTTAACATTTTTTTTTTCACTGTTTATAGATAAATTTTATTTATCCGAGAATGGAAAGAAAATGTCGAACAACTTGATATACTAAGAAAAATGTCATTAAAATAAAACAAATAAATAATAAATTCTTATAGCGTCTAAAATATTACGTCGTCGCTGCTGATCGAAATTACATTACAGAAAAGAAATCCTATTTTCAGGTCAATTAAAGCACCAAGTTTCATGTCATCAATTTGAAAATGAGGCAAACCACCTGAGACGAAATAGTAAATATAAATCATTATTTTGGTGCCAGGACATGTTGACGTGGAAGGTAATTAAACGGCCTATATGCAGGGCAGGAAGGTCGCTGTAAAACACCCCTTTATGTGGCCAGAACTCTTTCGTGAAATAACCGACCAGTCTCTTGAAGATTGGTTTCTCTTTAGAAACGGGAGAGAGTCAAGAGAACAATGTTCTGAAGAACTCTTCCCGATTGAGGCAGGCTAAGACCTGAAAAGATCTGAGGCTTGCTTCAGTCGGAGCAAAGAAAGGCTTCGCATGCCGAAAGATATCCTCACACTGCATTGCAGACTCAGATGGCACTTGAAGAAGCTAAGCCTAATAAGAGATAGGTCTTCTCTTAGGGAGATAGTGGAGACTCTAACCTTACTGACAGAATGCGACGCTGGCATATCAGAGATTTCTTAAAAATTTACAACGAGTGTTAAGCTAGCGTAACCAGAACACATAAACGAAATGACTTTCAATCTTACAGGAGAGGAGAATTGACATTCCACACTATTACATTGCACTCACTTTTAGACAAGATCATAATGTTGCTGTCGCTAAAGGATAAGTTCACAAACAATCGTATAGATTGGAAACTACTTCAGAAATGAACTAGAATCAAATTAGTAATTATTAAAAATTTATTTATATTTTTTATTCAGAATATACAAGCCTTTATTTTCCTTTTTTATCCATTTAATGAATTCATATTAAACACTAAAACTGTCATGATAATCAAAACTGCTGTTAAATGAAGAAAGAATGTTACATAACATAATTTTTTCATATTTTCAAAAAGGAACGTCTCTAACTTCATGCCACTATTTAATGTTCACATTAGTATTTGGCGCCAGAGCCTTACTTTGGCCAGGACCTCGTCCAGATTGCTAGCTAGCCTTGCTTGTCTTCGACTTTCTTTCTCCATCCCCAGTCTTCCTGAAGTCCAGAATCCATCGCAATCGAAGTCCAGTATCATCCAACATTCCGGTCATTCTCTTAAATTATTTGCTCCTAGCCTGCCAGCCATCTCCTTTATCGAATCTAGTTTTTTTTTTTCTATAAATTTAATAAATCACTTTTTATTAAAGTTTACTCAATCGTTTTATTAATTTTACATATTAGATGAATATGAAGTAAAAGAAATTTAAAAATAAAATTGAAATATCGTTCCTCTTTATTATTTTAAAAATTAATACTTTCTAATTATTGTTAATAAACAGCTATTATTTTATTTTACTCTATTATCTGGAAAATAAAGATATACTCGTTAAATGAACATAAATGTTTATTACGCTACCACCTAATGATAGTAATTACAGTAGAAAGTAGTAACCAAACGGCTGTTATTATAAAAGTTATATTATTGTAATGGTTTTTAAGATAACTATCCAAAGATATGTATCCAAAGACTATATTTACATAAAAACTATTTCAACTTCAAATAGATTTCTATAAATTGTTGGGTTAATCTAAATTTATCTATTCACGTTTTTTACTAATTAAATAAAAAAAAAAAAAAAACTATATGTCTACTTCAGTTTTATGTGTCGGAATAACTAAATTGTTTTAGAAAGTGCTATTAATATTATGTTTGAAAAAAAAACCAATGTTCATGCTTTTACGTCAGCTATACTACAGAAGCGTGGATTTCGAGCTAGTTTTTAATAAAGCCCATTGAATTTCATTCTATCCTTCTTTATAGGAAAAACGAGCATTAATGCCATAAAAATAGAACAAGTATAAGGTATCATTTTTCACTTTCATTTTTCCAAAACATGAAAAGATAAGGGATTAATTTTTTTTTTTCCCGAATGCTGTGACGGACAAAACTAGTGGATTTGATCCTGTTCACTTCTTCTTTCAAAACTATATTTCTTCGTCGCTAGGTAATCTCCGCTAATATGTAATACGTATTCATTACTCGTTACATAATTCACAATATCACGTATTTATGCGCTACATATGACATATACCAACACTGCATTTAGTTTAATTTATGTTTATTTATGATACATATTACAGTGACCTATAACATTTAATTACAAATCTTGGCGTAATAAGATGCAAATGCGATTATCGCTTTATTAAATATTAGTTTACTATTAACTTTTGTAATCATTTTTTTAACTTTCTCAAACTGCTGTAAGAGTAGTATTTCGATCTTATCAAGCTTTCGAAGTTGAGTTTTACGGGAATATTTGTATCATGGTTTACTGAGTAAAATAAAATTATTTTTGTAAGTATGTATACAGTGAAAAACTTTTAAAACGAAACTAAGGAGACCAATTTCTTTCTTTTTTCGGGTTAAAAGAATTTCGTGTTAAACGATAAAAAAGCGGTTTGTTTTCGTCTCGATTTCTCTGCTATTGTGCATGTAAAAAAAATAAGTTTATTTATTAAAATTACAAAAAAAACAACACAAAATTCGCTGATTTTAACACAAATTCACCGAATTCGAAAACTAACGGATATATTTTGACAATGGCAGTGCCTTTACCTACTCAAAGACAAGCGGAAACCTAGTAACAGTGGCAGCCATTGTTTATTTTGTTCCGTCTAACGAAAAAAAAAAATAAGCCAATAAATCTGCGTGACGATGTAACTGCAAAAAATATTTAATATCTGATATTTTGATATCTGATATTTTATTTTATTGCCAGAAAATAAAGCTACATCCTTATTGGCAAGGTCAAGTTACAATATAATTTGAATTCACAAAATTGTCAAGACAAAAACTTAATTTTAAAATATTCATGTATCTCTCATAGAGCGAGTCAGCTAATAACAGTTTTTTAACATTAGTTTTGAAACACTTCAAAGGATTATTTTTTTATATTCTTTAGTAAAGTTGTAAAGACAGATGGACAAACTATGGAAGCTGGTAACTAACTTTTGTCAACCTGTTTCTATTCTGGACAAGATTATTACGTTTTCTGGTGAAATGTTTATGAACTTGCGAGAAACATAGAAATTGGCCTTCATTGCACTTTACGTAGATGAGGCGTTGAAAAATAAATATGGCTGGTAGTACCCATTATGTTCAATTTCTTAAACAAAGACCGACAAGACACTTTCGAGTCTAAACCCAAAGTGACTCGAATTGCTTTCTTTTGTAACCTAAATATTTTGTTCGTCCGGGAAGTGTAATCTTTTCATGTTAAGCGATATTTGTTTCGTGTTAAAAGAAAAAAAAAAATGCATGAAATTACATAGTATTTTGTCGGGACCGCAGTATGATATCGTGTTAACAGATTTTTCATCTTAAGCGTTAAACGTGTGTGTGTGTGTGAACAATATCCCAAGAATGAAACATCGAAGGAAATGTAATATTGATATTCTGTTTAGAGACCAGAGCACCACATCTGTGACACGAAAGTTTCGGTCAAAAACCAACAACCAAAAGTGCAAATTTACTAAATATTTTTTTTAGTTTTCTCAATTTTTTCGAAAACCTCCAACTACTTTCTTTAACCTATTTATCCACATAAAGTCTTCTGGATAATCAATAAGATAAGCTTTCCTCTAAAAATACTACGTCCGTAAAATGTACGTTTCTATCATCTAGATGCATTGGTTACAATTTCTAGATTGAAGAAAATAGGTTAACGGAAATTACTATTTTATGTTTGAAGAATATGTTTTTATGTTTGAAGTAATTTTTTCGCAAACATTTGAAAATTTTCATTAAACTTGGAATGCTAACTACACAGGAAATTAACTAATATCACTTTTATTTCAAACATATTTCCGGAAGATTTGATTTTACAGGGTTTCTATGGGAACCTCTGACGTTAGATTTGAAAAAATATTTACTTTGAAAGTTGGGTATGTTCCTGTACCGCCGCTGTCTTCTGGAATATAATGTACTCCTTTCAAGTACTACGTGCTAACCAACATTTATCCAAACTACCTCTGTACTTATATTAAGGGTTATTGAGTTGAAATTTTCAAGTTTGTAAAAAATCTGTCAATATTATAATAACTATATGATACGATAATTATAATTATATGATATTATATATTATATTTATATTTTATTTATTAAAAAATTTATAAAATATTTATTATGTATTAAATATTTATATAAATATTCTTTATTTTACGTCCAATATATATTTACATATTTACATAATAAATTAGAGTGCCATAAAAGGATCTATAACTCTAACTGAGATTCAAAATAAAAGAGTAAGCAGGGCTTATCCAATATTAGCAAAAGGACGAACAAAAAACCCTAATACAAAATAAGATTAAAAGAGAATTTTAGATAAAAACTTAGCTACTTAAGATATAGTTAATTATTTTATGTTCGTAACGAATATTTACGTTATACACACACCTATATTTTTAATTAAATCATTGTTACTTATTTCTGAATTTAAGAAAAATCTTTCTGTCGCTTATTTTATGATATCCTTAATGAATGATAATCACACCAATCGGTTTGTACCTAGGAGAATCTGTAGCGAATAACTTATTTTGGATTCTCTGAAGTTTTAGCATATTGGTTGGACATGTAAGATTCCACGCTGCAGCGGTATATATATATTAAGACAGGTCTCACCACTACTATGTATAATATAACTATGTACTCAACATGGAATGTCTATTTAAAAGTGGGAAAAATGAGACTATTAATCCTTTACATTTGTTACAAATGCTATTCACATGCTGAGTAAATGTTAAAGATTATATTTATTATATAAAAAATATATAATTTTTTATAGAAGTTATATTTATTTATATATCAAATATTTATTATTTATTAAATATTTTTATAATTTTATTTATATATTATACCAAATAGTTATATATTATATGATATTATAATTATATGATATTGTATGATAAATTCGTAATAAGTTTGATGAAGGAAAGAAAATGGTTTGGGTTAGATTAATAAACTAGATATGGCCCGAACACTGTATAATGAAAAAACTGATATTGACTGCCTGGACTTTACACTAAAATATATTATATAATGGTAACAAGATATAAAGGTTGATGACACATTGTGACTGCCGAGTGAATTCTGCTATAAGACTGTCCCGTGGCCGTATTTAAACAATTTCTCCCACTCTAGTCTGCCTAAGCTGCTGTCTACTGACTGTCTTGCTCTCTGCTATGGATCCCTCTCTTCGGATCATATTAAATATTAATTACGGTAAGAGAAAATCGCGTGTGTATATCAATCATTTTTCTTTCTTAATTTCGTAATTTATTTCTTTTTTTTGTATATGTAAATATGATAGGAAAAAAATGAAGCGAACATTTTTCTAGGAATTGCTAGTTAGCTTTCTTGTTATTCTTCAATTTAATGCTATTTTATATATATATATATATATATTTTTTCCTAATAAATTGTTATGATTGAAAGTTTTTCTTCATATGAGGAAAAGATTACATTTATACAATTTTAAGAAAAGTTCAGCCATATTTTTAAATTTACTACAGAAATAAATAAAAGATTATTAGAGATTTGTGAATGGTTAAAAAGCCAAACAAAAGATAAATGTAATAATTTAATGAAAATAATTTTATTCAATTTCTATTTCTTATTTCAGTTTATTTAATGGTGTATGCATAAAAAATAAAAAATTCATTAGAAAAAAAAAAATGATATTGAACAACGTGCACAACCCTGGAGAATAAACAATAAATTCAATTAAAATTTTTTACAATATCCTGTTGAAATGCTATTATTATGTTATAAAAGAAATACAATTCAAAAATGAAATGATTACCAATTAAAGATTAATAAAAACATTTAACTTTCCAATCCATGTAAATTATACCATGATCAATTATGCCGTTTTATTATTATAAAAGTCAAGTACATAAAATGTCAATCAAATTCTAAGGTCCTTGAGTTCATGGACTTTAAATGAAATGCACGTGATATTATATTAGATTTAATTCAGTTTTAATAATTAGCCATACATTTTGTTCGGATTATAGTCGGCATCTATTGAATA
>JAAEAF010008738.1:0-25440 GCA_011037195.1 Triatoma infestans | reverse complement strand
GAAAACCTAACCCCACTCCTCCACCAGAAGTGCCCTTAAATGAATTTTCCCGGAGAAATGTTACAAATAAAAGTTGTAGCTCTTTATATGTGTAGTTGATATAACTAGTTTAAAAAAATCGTCGGAGCGATTTTTGCGAAAATTGCAAGAGCGTAAAAAAAAACAACTAGTAAAGTGATACTTCCGGTTGAAGAATTTTGACAGATAACGTACATTCAGATCCCATTGTGATACCTAAACGGAATATCAAGTTTCAATTTTCTACGGTGTTTCGTTTATTGAGATATGCTGTTCAAGTAAACACGCGCACGCACACACACACACACACACACACACACACTATTTGCTAGAAAATACTTTTTTGGTCTGAGGGGACCTGAAAACGGATATTTCCGGTGAAAACTCAATATGGAAAATTTGATACGATTACAATACTTCCTCTTAGTAGGAGAAAATAAAAAAAATGTTAGCAATAATTAGTCTGGATGCGTGTGTTTTAATATATCAAAAAAACAAAACCGAAAAGTCGCAAGAAGCTCAAACTTGGTATTTCCGTTTAGCTTGGTATATCGCATCAGATATAAAGATAAGATTTCTGATCAAATCCATGAACCGGAACTACAAATTTACTGATTATTTTGTTCTCTTTCAGTTTTTCATAATTTTCTCGATAACGGCTCTAAAGATTTTGTTTAACTTCGCATATTATCAACACATATAAATATCTATCAAATTTATTTGTTATATTTACCCTGGAAAATTGATTTTATTGGGGCTCTGGGGGAATAGTAGCGTTGATGTGCCACCTTAGATAATATATGGTTAACCTAGGGAAGATTGGTAACCCTGGATCCGTCTGAGGTGATTCCTGAGAATTATCTCCGATGCTACACGGACGAATCTAGGTAGGTGGGGCTGCCCGTCTACTTTGAGACGGGAGACCATTTGGTGGTGCCTCTTGGTGAGTGGGCCACCGTTTTCCAGGCTGAGTTTTATGCAATTCTTAGTTATATTTTGGATGAGAGAGGGTCCGTAACGCTAATTTAAAAGGTGTTTGTATCAGCTCGGACAGCCAGTCTGCGTTGAAGGCACTTAGCTCATGTGTCTTCACTTCCAGATTGGTGTTAGAATGTTCCAAAAGACTAGAAGATCTTTCTTCATTGAAGGATGAGCTTCTGGTCTGGGTTCCAGGTCATATGGGAATTTTTGGGAATGAGGAGGTGGATAGGTTTGCCAAATTAGGCGCCTCTCTCCCTATCATTGGTCCCGAGCCTGCCGTTGGTGTATCTTTTAGCACATGTTTGTCTGGCTTCTAGACGTGGATGACCTCACTGCTCTCATCCTTATGGTTGAGTGTACAGTAGGATGTCGGCAGTCTATAATGCTCATTGGGGGTCCAGGCAGGGCATGAAGTGAGGGGTTCCTGTGTCTTTTACGGACCTCCTTCAGGTGTCTGGTTGGCTTTCTCACTGGGCATTGTAGTTTAAGGAGACATCTCTATACAATGTGGTTCATGCCTCACTCCTTTTGTAGAGTCTGTGAAACGGAGGAGGAAACACCCATACATCTCATGACGGATTGTTTGGGCTGAGAGGAGATTAGGTTCAGGTCCTTTGGCCGGAATTGGATATCGGTAGAAGAGCTTAAGCTATGTCCTTTCAAGGTTATGGTCCGATTTCTTCGAACTGTGGTAAAACTTAGATGGGTAAAACTCGGGCTTGGACTTTTGTTCCAGACCGGTAGTTGTTATCCTTTTGGGGTAGCTATGTGAGGGACCCAGGGAGGCTTTGGATAGCGTAGGGTTTCGCCTTCCCCTTCTTTGAATAATAATAAAAGATTTCCTAGAAAAACTGAGAGTTCAGAGAAATTTGTGACATTAAATATTGTTTAAAATATTGAGTTCCTTTAATGCTATTAATATTATCTTCTGGACTAAAATGTAATTACATTGAAATGGTTACCTGATCAAAGAATGTCTACCAGCACGTAACCTTCTACACTAATGATTAGAGCTCTCAAACTTCAGAATTTGAAGGAAATTCATTAATTGTATAAGTTTATTAACTTCATTATGAGAAGTCGTGTGAGTGTTTCATACCAGATTATGTTTTCATAAAAACTGACAACAAATTCAATCTAATAGGAATAATTTCGATCTTCTCATTATCTGGTAAATAAACTTATTATTAGATATGAAACAATAAGGAATTTAATAAAATAAATGCATGATTGGTACAAAATTATCAATCATAGATATTCAGTTCTAGATAAAGGCCCATATTTACTTTTTCTTTTGTATTTATGCTTCTACGTATTTTATTTGTATTTATTATTGTTGAAATTTAAGGGGAAAAAAAATATAAACAAAACAAAAAAATCAGTAACTATTAAAAACTTACTAAGAAGATATTATATTACGCAATCACAATACTTTAAAATAGAATAACATAAACTGATGCGTAAAATTATCGCATCACCATTAAATTTTGTTTTTAAGGTTGTAAAATCTGCTTTGAGTTCGTTGGATGGACTAAAATGTTATTAAACTAACAAATCAGTAAACAAACTGTTTACTCTTAGTGAGAGTTGGTGACCCTATATATGACTTCATAAACAATCATGAAATGAATTACCTGTTGTTTTCTTTATTTATTCAGCCCAGTTACTTGTACTTGAACTTTAATCAGGTTACAGTTTAGATCGGAGTTTTATTTCTAATTTTTCTCATATCACTTTTCAAATACGAAAATGAATTTCAATTATCATTTAAGTGAACATGATTCAGGTGAAAATTTTAACACTGTTGGAAGAAGGACTTCCGATTGTGTTATTGCTCAAAGGGTAGGATGTAATCAATGATCCGTCTCTAGAATTCCTACAAGGTTCAGGGAGACCGGAAACCATACTAGGAGAGCCGTCCAAGAAGTACAGATGAGATAGATGACCGATTTCTTTGCTTCGCTGCAGTAAGAAATCGCTTCTTTTTTTTTTAGTAGCCAGTTCAATAACTTACTATTGGAAACTTGAAATACGCAAATATCCAACTGGAGATTAAGAAGGCAGCTACCGAACAAGGCCTACATTCTTGGGGACCTGCCAGACCCCCCCCCCCCCCTCCTTAGTAAATCTCATAAAACATCCAGATAAGCATTTCCACGGTAATGTCTCGCTTGGAATTTAAATTACTGAGCGCGGGTATTGTTCTCTGATGATGTGTTGTTGTGGTTGGTTCAACAAAGCTGAAAGCATCAGAGACATTTTCCCTTTGTATTTGCTATATGCGAGTCTATATAATGGATGAGTTAGGTGGCGAGAATTTGTCTAGTTAATAAAATAAGAAGATAGGGTTAACGCTGGTTAACTATGTATAATAATAATAATAAGTGACACTGTCTGCCTGGACTTCACACTTGTAATGATACTGTAAGGTAGAGTGGAAAATGGATAATGACACGTAGGGATTGGCTGTATGAACTCAGTAGTATGAACTGTGTCGAATTGTCTCTCTCTGAACTGTCTCTATATATATGTTTCTCCCACTCTAGTCCGAGAGAGTGCTTGGGTTCGTTTCTCTTCTCTTTACTCTCTTTGGTAGCTGATGTCTCTTTGTTTGCTGTTAAATCTATATTATTATGTAATGTGATAACAAGAAGGAGTGATAACAAGAAGGAAAATATATAATTTTTAATTAAAAGACACACCGCTTTCAACAAGAAACCCTTTTAAAAGAGTCATTATACGGTCAGTACACAGAAGCCGCCTGGCCGATATACAAGGGTCAACAAATCATTCAAAAGACCACCTGGCTACAGTCTTTTGATATCCGCCAATAAACAAACACTCAAAAGACCACCTGGCTACAGTCTTTTGATAACCGCCATCACCTGTTCACCGACCTATTCAAGACCTAGGGTCAACACATGGTAAGAGATGTTTTAGTGTGACCCGTAATTACACACTTGTCAATGTGTGAGTGATGGCAATATAACGTCTCTCCACAGGAAGAGGGGAGGAGTATTCTTCAATATTTTATCATCGTATCATCAAGATTCTACGAGTGACATAGTTCATACATCGGAGCGCGTCCCTATCTAATTATTTAATCATATATTTATTTATCAATCATTATAGTCGTGCATTCTAGTTACCATTTAAATCATTTTAAATTAATTGTAGTTATATCTTTTCAAACGTTTAATTTATTGTTAAAATATATATCTATTTTCGTAAATTAGTAGTTCATATTTCGAGTAATAACTCTCTAAAAACCTCTAACTAACTCCCAACTATTCATCGCATCATAACCCTCTTCAAGACATCTGATCCCACTACATTAGGCTGTTTAACAAAAACACATCCTGATGATAGGCGATCGCCCGAAACCGGTCGATGACCACAAAAAGAAGCATGCTGTCTCACGGAAAATGTCTCTGATGTTCTCTGATAAGTCAAGATTTGCCTTATACTCTCCTGATGGAAGTGAAAGGGTATGGAGGAGGCAAGGAAAGAGGTACGCTGAGTGCAATAGCTCTGTAAGAGTAAGTTTCGGAAGTGGGTCGATAATGGGATCAACACATACAGGATATGATGGGAAAACAGTTTAGTGCCCGAAGTCAGATTTCCTGGACCTTAAGAAAGCTGGAAAACAAAGCATTTAAAGAGTGGGAGGATATTCTGCATCAATGCCAAATATACTTCAAGAGTACGTGTGGACTAGAGATGGTGTCACAAGGTACAGCTAATTTGAAATAAATATACCTGCTGTCTTAATTAATAATCTTATCTTAAATATTTTCTTAAAATTAAAAAAAAAATATTTTTCCATATTTGAATTCATTAAAAATTGTTTAAATTTCGTTTTTCCGTGTTCTTTAAATTCTCCGACCTTCAATATTAAGTTATTAAAAAATAAGACCATAACCAGTATAAAAAAAACAAAATTATATAAAAAGAAGTAAATGATGCGATAATTTTGCACATCAGTTTATTTCCTTAATTGATTGCAATTAATCTTTATCCTAATCCGATACCATACAAATTGATAAACGTTTAATCTGTCAATACAAAACATCTAAATAAGAACTTTTACAAAATTAAATGTAAATAAATTTTAGAATATGAACTATTTAAATTTAACAAGTGAAATAAGAAAACTAATGCCCCCCCCCCCCCCACACACACACATTCAAATGGACATTGAACGATTGGCATGCAAACTGTATCCATTCTACTATTCGCATGAATTCATATAATATAACACCTTGCTGACTTTACCACAATTTCATTTCATTTCCAATCGTTTCCTTTCCAAACTAGGTCTGCTTTTGAAAGGTAACAAATCATAAATATTGTGCGAATTCAATATTCTTAGTTTACTATATATGTATATTATATTAGTCCTGTATTCGTCTCTATATATATGCAAACATACAATAAAAAGAAACTAGCAAGAAATATCAATAAGATCTCAAACTTGTAATTATTACGATATGTATTTATTTTTTTCAAGTATTAATACTAATATAGTAATCTATCGACCATATTTGTCATCTCACTCGTTGGAAATAAAGTGCAAGGCGTTTATCTCAACAAATTAAAGTTGAATAATTCCCCATTCCACTTTTTAATTATAGAAAACTATGGAAGATTCTTCTCGACCGTTACTTGTATGAAGGAAAGGATTTTGAGTTTCGGTCTCTTTTTTTACCAAAAATAAAAGAAACTTAAATTTTTGCCAACGTTTCGACAAATATATTGTCTTTTTCAACGCATAAAAAAAATAAAATTAAAAAACTATTAAATAATCATCAAAACATATCAAACTTGAAAACTTATGTAAAATTTTGAAAATAAAAAGTTGAGAACACCTCAACAACACAGAGAATAATGGACAAATAAACCATAGTGAAAGGCAGGCAGGTATATTTATAACGGGACTAGAGGTGAAAGGGGTCTATTTGGAAAAACAAGGGCAGGGATTAAGAAATCAGGTTATGATAAATTAAAGAGAGACCGTTGGTATCTGTCCTATAATTAATCACTGTACTTCTACACTGTAGAAAAAACAAACCTAACTCTGATAACATAACAGCACTCACTAAACACCATACTGAAAAAAGACACGATTTTGACTTTTCTAACACTATTATTTTGGCAACTGAACGTTATAGGAAAAAACTTAATTTTTTAGAAATGCTTTATATAAAAAAAGAGAAAAATTCTATTAATTATAGGACAGATACCAACGGTCTCTCTTTAATTTATCATAACCTGATTTCTTAATCCCTGACCTTGTTTTTCCAAATAGACCCCTTTCTCCTCTAGTCCCGTTATAAATATACCTGCCTGCCTTTCACTATGGTTTATTTTTTCACTTTTCTCTGTGTTGTTGAGGTGTTCTCAACTTTTTAGTTCTAAATTTTACATAAGTTTTCAAGTTAGATATGTTTTAAAGATTTTTTATTAGTTTTATATTTTTTATTTTTTATGTAAGTAAACCAAAAAAATGTTCCATAATTTTAATTATTATTACTTTCTGATTTTTTTTTTGTTTTTGATTTTGACTTTCAAAAAATAACCTATTGTATTTTTATATGTTGTAGGCCTTGAAAAAGACAATATATTTGTCGAAACGTTGGCAAAAATTTAAGTTTTTTTTTATTTTTGGTTAAAAAAAGACCGAAACTCAAAATCCTTTCCTTCATTATAGAAAACTTGATTGAAATGATAACGTTTAGTAGTGTCGTTCTTATTTACAATTTATTGGTGGATATTGGCTACTTTGATACTTCTTTTCCGCCAATCATAACAATTCAATGTGGTAACCTTACAATTCCTAACACTAAGAATCAATTGCGTCTTCCATCAATACAATACAATCCAGGGCAAATCACCCTCTTATTCATAACCTTCCTGCTATCGTCCATTCTAATGACATGCCCGTCCATCCTGTCTGCCCACCTTTAATTTTAATGATTAGGGTTATCTTTACATTCCAGCACCTCTTGATTTGTCCAAGTTGAGAGCTTCTTTAATTCGGGTATGGTGGATTTGGTAATTCTAACGCTAATAGATTTAATAGTAAACGACAAGTGACTGTGACATTTTTCAGTTAATGAGCATTATATTAACAAAACAATAGATACCGTGAAATAAATTCAGTAAAGATAATGGAGTGAAGAATTACATAATGGTTTATGTTCATAATATTATTGTTTAGTTAATAAAGTTGAACATCAAGCCAATGAATCTGTGGGTTTACTTAACAATGAACTTGTAAAGCATTGTATAGTGTATATATATATATATATATATATATACGTTTGTTGTAAGAGTGTAATAGGACGTGGGTACTAACCAGTAACAGTAGAAATGGTAAGGGAATAAGACAGCACAGTGAAGGGGAGTAGTACACCATCTGTTGGGCGACCGTTTGTCATACCCTTCATCTCTGTATATGTTGGGCTGGCAACCTTAACTCTGGGTAGTCTGGAGTAAGTAGTCCTGGAGTAGTCGTACTAGTCTTGAGGGGTGGGCGGTGTGTGTTCACTCCTCCGGCAAACAGTGCATTATTGTTAGAAGATAGACCCCAGATGGTGAGAAGTTAGTTCACTTCTTGTCAGTTTCACTAGTGGGCCGGACAAACATGTCGATAGCTCTCTTCTAATTTCTCCTTCTCTCGGAATTACGACCATCGACTACAGTCAGATATACCGACTTATGTTCGCTATGTTCATCTTTCTTCCCTTTATACAGTAATGATCTCATAATTGTTATACAGTCTTTGGTTCCTATCTCTTTGATATTAACCTGTCCAATGCAATGTTTCATTTAGATTAACGTGTATGTCCACTATTGCCAATCTTCAAAATTATTCCTAGTATATTCTATAATATAAATTTTAGTTTGAGATCTTTTGTGTAATTAATGTGATTTAATCATAACAAATCAAACTGTGATCTTCTTAGAGTGATAAAAGCAGCGCTAAGCGTTATTTCAAATAAATTATTACAAATATTTATCAAATAATTGATTATTTCATACAGTTTATTTTCAAATAATGTTTGAAAAAATTTATTATGTACGCGTTATTACTTTCTCTTACTCCTAGAAAGAGGAAGTATTGTAATCGTGTCAAATTTTCGATATCGAATTTTCACAGGAAATATCCGTTTTGAGGTCCCCTGAGTCCAAAAAAGTGGTTTTTAGCAAATGGTCTGTATGTGTGAGTGTGTATGTATGTGAACAGCACAGCTCAAAAACGAAAAACCATAGAAAGTTGAAACTTGATATTCCGTTTAGATATCAACATGGCATCTGACAGTGAGTCATCTGTCAAAATTCCTCAACCGGAAGTAGCACTTTACTCGATGGTTTTTTTTTTTTTTTTTACATTTTTGCGTTTTTCTCATAAATGACTCCGATGATTTTCGTCAAATTATCTAGGGAGCTACAACTTTTATTTGAAATGTTTCTCTGGGAAAATTAATTTAAGGGCAGTTACGAGGAAGGGAGGTTAGGTTTTCATCTAAAGTGCTATTTCAGTTTATTAAACAATTCTATCATCTAAATAATATTAATTAGAATTGAATATGTAATTGAAATTCCGAGTTTCAAGAAAATCGGATAACCGGAAGTGCGTTTACATTACCACTGTACTAAATGATTTTTTTCACTTTTTCGCGATTTTCTCAAAAATGTCCCCGTCGATTTTTTTGAAACTTCGTATATAAACTAAACATACAAAGATCTACAACTTTTATTAAAAACATTTCTCTAGAGAAAATTTATTTAAGGGCACTTTTGGAGGAGGGGTGGGGTTATGTTTTTCTCTAAAGTGCTATACACAGTTGATATACAAGTCTATCATCTAAACAAAATTAATTAGAAATAAATAATTGCCAAAATTCCAGATTTCAAGAAAATTAATAAACCGGAAGTGCGTCTTCACTGGACAGTTTTTTTTTCAAATTTCGACGAATTTCATTAAATTTGGTACACAAACTATAAAATTTGTCAATTATAATTTTGAGAACTGGAGTAAGAGAAAGTTGTGTGAGTGTTTCACACCAGATTTTTTTTTTTCTAATAATCTGGCGAATGATGAATCTATTGCAATTGATGAATATGTTAAAATATTTCACAATTTGAAATAACGAATAACTGAGGGAATGAATAATTCTTATTACTTTCATTTACTAACCAAAGTAAGAGGAAGTATTGCGATCGTGCGAGATTTAGAAAAATTAAGTTTTCACCGAAAATACACGTTTTCAGGTCCCTTGAATCCAAAAAAGTGGTTTTTAGAAAATGATCTGTATGTACGTGTGTGTTTGCGTGTGTGAAAAAGATATTTCAAAAACATTGAGAACGTTGCAGGACGCTCAAACTTGGTATTCCGTTTACGTACTACCACCGCATCAGACACGAAGATTTCGGGCAAAATCCATCAACCGGAAGTGCCACTTTACCGAATCTTTTTTTTTTTTTCATAATTTTCTCGAATACCGCTCCAACAATTTTCTTTAAGTTAGGCTTTTTTATGTTTTTAAGAGAATATGACTGCGATCTGCAAGATCTTTTGTGCCTCCGGAGCCTTGTGAGTGCACTACCGGTTTTCAGAGCATGTTCTCTAGCTACAGACAGTACTGCCCATCACCGGACAGTAAGCTATAGAGGCTCCTAAGAAGAGAAAATTTAAGGTCAGCAAGCTGGATTCGAACCCGTGACCTTCGTGTTACTAGTCCAGCGCGCTACCACTGAGCTATTCCCTTCCCTAATCTAGGAATATAATTCTTGTAATTTGTAGGCTAATTTCTCTTGTTTAACACTAAGAATTTTCAGTAGGGCTACCTCAAAGGAACCAATGTTATTTAACGTTCAGTTCTTTATTATGATATTTTAAAGAACACTCAATGATTCGGCCATTTTCAAAAGAATATAATAATATTTTACGTATTCTATTGGTAGAATAGAATAGAATAGAAGCGCCGGGGGGGGGGAGCCTCATTCCACTGCGACCTACAACTTGAGGTCTATTGTGGATCCCCTTAAGTTACAGAACAGCCCCCAGCTTTGCCCTCCTAATCAATCCTAGCAAAGCTGAGAGCGGCTCCGTCATGAAGCTTTCAGCTTCGGGATTGCCCGTCCCCAGTTGAAGAAACCTAATCCTCGCCAGGCCGGCGCACTCACAAAGGATGTGCGCCGGGGTCTCCTCCTCTACCTTGCAGAATCGGCATACCGCACTATCCGCAAGTTGTAGGTGGTGCATGTGTCTATTCAGCCTACAATGCCCTGTTAGTAGACCCACAATTAACCTTATATCCCTTCGGGTTTGGCTCAGTAGGTCTTTGGTAAATTTAGGCAAATGTCTTTTAATGAAGAGCTTTGCCTGCCTCTGTCCTGGTGTTCCCTCCCACCAACGCAGACGCTGATCTTCTATCCACCCCCTGATAGAAGTTTGAATGAGGCTCCTGGACAAGCCGCAGAAGGGTTCGGGGCCTATAAAGGTATCCTGCGAGCCCTCCCTCGCTAGGGCATCCGCCCTCTCATTGCCCAGGAACCCCGCATGTCCCGGCACCCAGGCGAGTGTCAGTTTATTCCGAGTACCCACCTCGGTGAGGGCAAGTAGGCAGTCCCACACCAGTCTTGAGACTATTTGGTGTGAGGAAAGTGCCTTCAGGGCTGCCTGACTGTCGGAGTATATGGCCACTCTTCTACCCACTATCCTTTTCCTTATAATCTCCCTAGCGCAGAGTTGTAACGCCACGATTTCAGCCTGAAAGACCGTGGCGTACTTCCCTAGGCTGGCCTTAATTTTAACTTTAGGCCTGCCCCCGTAGACTCCAGCTCCGATCCCAGTCGGAGTTTTGGATCCATCTGTATACCAGATCGAGTTTTCGAACAGGGGTGGGTCGCAGCTTTCGCGGTACATATACTAAAATTGGGACGATTCTATTGGTATATTTTTATACACTGTAATGTAATAATTAATTTTTTTTTGTTAAATAAAAATGAACAGACTGTTTAAAATATTTTTGAATTAATTAAACTGGTTTAGATCGATCATGAATATACGTATAACATATATCAAAATATGTATATAATGTTCTTATTAAGTTGTATTTATTTGAGAAAAATCCATTTAATATAATATTACACATGTTCTATTCTCCTAGTCGTTGATATGTTAAGAAAAAAACAATTTTTAATTTTATTTGAAAATTTTCCAAATTAATTAATTTTAGTTGAATACCTGCAAATGAATTTAATTTATGTGAATGCTGTTTATTATTTACATTAATTATTAATTTTAACAAGATATCTTACACCAAAAAAAAAAAAAAATGAATCAATACTGTACATTTAGCCATGGCTGTAGTTAGTACACTACGGAGATTAGATTTGCATTTTTTACTTAATAGGAGGGGGGCTTACTATAATTATTAAATTAAGTTAAATATTTCTAAAAATTAAAAATTTTTTTGTTTTTTTAATTATTAGAACGAAAGATTTTTTAAAAATTTTGTTATTAATTCTGTTCACAATGAAATTCATATAGATATTGAAGTTTCTATATCTTTATTACCCTAGATAATTTATATAGACGAGATGCCCCTTATTCAAGACATTTTTTATAAGTGAATTTAATGTAGCAAAATAAATATATTTAGAATGACGACATAACAGGTAGATAGAGGACCAATACTATGCCTGTACAACAGACTATAATAATATATCTCCAGTAACCATCTGTTCCAGGACCACTCGTTCCACCTGGACATAACATACCATCATTGCTATATATGAGTTCGGTAGACTTGTATCTCTCTCTCTCACGCACACAATAATGCTCACTATATATATTTTTTGTTTGATGCGAGAGTATGGGTTGTGGGATATATATATATATATACTAGCTGAAACTATACACTACATAAACCAAGTATGTGGTAACAGACAACGCTACATATGGTACTATTTGATATCATTGCACTTTTCACCATGTAATCAAAACAACTACAAAATGTCAACAAAAATTCGATAGGATTTCTCTCAACAGGCATTGTTCCTGTATCAATATATATAATAATGGAATAGTTTCTGTATAAAATTATTTTCCTGTTTTTCTATAATTACTATAATTACTTTTTTTATCAGAGATATTTTCCGTGATAAAATGCTTCATCCGGTTTCAGTCGTTCGCCCATCATCAGGATGTTTTTTTTTTCCAAACAATGTAATAACATACACTTGCACAGAGCAAATACAGTTGATACACTCATTTGCTCTGTGGAAGTCTATGTTATTACACTGCCCGAAACCGATCGGTGACCACAGGAAGAAGCAGGCTATCGCGGAAAATATCTGTGATGCTTTCCAGCTCTGCGAAACCAACCACAACAATTATTTTTTTTACATAAAATTATAAAAGACAAAAATTTTTACGTTACTAATAAAACTAATTCGAATTCACCGTTATTGTTTTTCTTTTAACTGGGGCCTGTAATGACATAGCAATGTCAAAGCCTTCACAAAATATAACAAAAGGAAAGAATAATTTATAACTAGTGGCCCCACAGCCGGCCGGCCCCTGCCTTTTCAATACAAATGTATCAAAGACAAGCACTGATAAAGCCCTGTCTATTGAACAGAAGCCACCTGGTCTTTGAAAGTCGCCGATGGGCGACCAAATCGCCACTGACCTGAATCACTGGTCGCCAACCTAACCAAGGTCGCACGCTACTAGAGATGTCTTAGTATGAGTACTTAGTTACACACTTGACAGTGTGTGAGTAAGACTAATATAAACTTCGCCCCACTGGAAGAGGGGATCATTATATCATTCATCATTATACGAGTAGCCACATCATTATATCAGTATCATTTTACAGCAGCAGTTATACTTGAGTTCCGAGCGCGTCCCTATACAAGGTTTTACTTATAATTATTTTCATAGTTATGCATATTAGTTTATTTATTATAATCATTTTTAAATCATTTGTTATTTAACTCTTAAAATTATTTAATTACTTTATCAAATCATATTAATTGCAGTTACCATTAGGCTCATTCAAATTATTGTTAAAATATATTCTATTTTTATGAATTCAGTGTTGGTAATTCTCTAAACTAACTTCCGCCTAATAAATCCCTCTTCAAGACCTCTAACTTCATACCTCAGGAATCACGACAATTGATTCCACTACAGGCTTTTCAAGGAAGTAAATTACATTTTGGCCAGAAGGAGATCCCTGTGTACACACAATAATCGTCTCTCACATTACATTGTATCATTTCAAAATGATTAACAAGGTTTAGGCGTTAAATATCTACTATCCTATGGAGTTCTGGCGCCAAATCTGAGGAATCGCAGGCAACAGAATGCTTGCAATGACGGAACACTTTAGGAGTTTCTAGGAGATACTTGCCATATATTCAACAAAGTAGATCGCAGCAGTAATCCTGTATGCCAACTTTACAATGAACCATGACAATAATCGTCATCCTTACGCTCATCCTAAGAGATATATTGTTCGAGAGCTTAAGAGCCTTAGCAAGAATATCTTGGATGCTGCATCTGCTCCACTAGCAGATTTTTGTGACTCAGTTTTTGCGTTTATCATGAAAACAGCTTCAATGATTTTCCTTAAACATCTTTTATATTCTACATACATTTAGATCTATCTATGAGTTTTAACCATCAAATGAAGTGAAATGTTTGGTCAAGATTCTTCATATAAGAAGTGCTATAAAAAAAAGAATAACAAATGAATCATGATTTTTTTTCCTGTTAATTTAGATTTTATCGGTTTTAATATAACTGACTCCGATTTAACATTGATTCCGACGCTTTTCTTTAATGTTTTTTTGTATACACATATTTTTATTAATTAATACAGTTGCATCACTTATATTTGAAGTATTTGCCAAAATGAGTATTTATTTTTTAACTATATCATAATCAATTCAATCTCATTCCTGCTTTAACACAGTAACGAATTAATGTTACAGATATCTTTGATATCAAGATTGTGTTAGATGAAGCAGAATATCGTAGAAAAATCCATATGTTAATCCGCATTTCGGACCCTCTCCAATCTTTTTAAAATGAGGGCAAGATAACGTACATCTTCGTATGGTAATATCTTGGTCTTGTTAATTTAATGGTTTCCTAATGAGCAATCCACTTCATTGGCCCTACATTCACTACATGGATTAGATATTGATTTCGCAGTAGATAGGCTTTACCAAATCTTTCTGGAGATCCTGATTAATTTGATACAAGCAGAGTAAAAAAATCTAGTAATGGAAAACTTCAATACTTTAATTTAAGAGCCGCTATTAGGCCGAGAGAAATATTGCATGGTGCAGTTCCTAGCGCTGACAGATCACTAAGCAGCGTCTGAGGATTAGCGAATAGGCATACTTAAATATATTTGTTTTAAAGAAGGGGTTTTAAAAGGAACCTTGGTAAAGATATACAGATTGATAATTATACTTAGGTAAGTAACATCAAGTTGAATGAAATCATCGGTCAACATTGTTCATCATCATATAGGAAGTGCTATTTTAATTAATGATTTCCCCCCACCCACCCCCGTTAATCTAGATTTCATTGGATTGAGTAAAACTGACTCAAATTTAAGTCGCTTTTCTTTAATATTTATATACACAATTTTACTTTCTCTTACTCCTAGTAAGAGGAAGTATTGTAATCGTGTCAAATTTTCGATATCGAGTTTTCACCGGAAATATCCGTTTTGAGGTCCACTTAGCCCAAAAAAGTGTTTTTTAGCAAAGGGTCTGTGTGTGTGTGTGTGTGTGTATTATGTATGTATGTATGTGAACAGCATAGCTCAAAAACGAAAAACCGTAGAAAGTTGAAACTTGATATTCCGTTTAGGTATCACCATGGGATCTGACAGTAAGTTATACGTCAAAATTCCTCAACCAAAAGTACCAGTTTACAAGTTAGATTTTTTACTTTTTTGCGATTTTCTCAAAAATAGCTCCGACGATTTTCTTTAAACTTGGAACATCAACTACACACAAAGAGCTACAACTTTTATTTGAAACATTTTTCCAGCAAAATGCATTTAAGGGCACTTTGGGGGGAGGGGTAGGGGTTAGTTTTCATCTAAAATATGCTATTTCAGTTTATTAGACAATTCTGTCATCTAAATAATGTTAATTAGAATTAAATATGTCGTTGAAATTCCGAGTTAAAAAAAATCGGATAACCGGAAGTGCGTTTACTTTACCAGTCAACTGGAAGTGCGCTTTTACTGAACATTTTTTTTTTTTTTCAGTTTTCGATGAACTCCAACGAATTTATCAAATCTGGTACACAAACTATAAAATTGTCAATTACAATTTTTGGAAACTGGTGTAAGAGAAAGTGGTGTGAGTGTTTCACACCAGATTTTTTTTATTAATCAATACACTGGTATGACTCATATTTGAAATATTTGCTTTAAGAAAAGTATAGTTTGGAGTTCGAGAGGCTATGGTCTTTAGACTTCCCACTAAAATGTGCATCAATATAATAAGTGTAACTAAACATTTAGTTTAGCTTAGTAAATATTTATCAAAAATTTTATCAAAGGAAATTAAGAGTAAACAGTTGGGAGAAAGTCGCTTATGTTTAAGATCTGGTCTTTTTACATAAAATTATTGACCAAAAAATTGACATAGAAGATTTCAAGCAAATAAAAAAATATATTATAATAAAAGTATGGTGTCAAGCGAAAGTGTCTTTCATTCTTTAATTGAGATAATTATAATTAAACCACTTCGTTTAAAAACTCGTTTGTTTCACTTCATTTCATTCCTGAGTTATGTTCATTCTCTCTCTCTTTCCTTCTCACGCACGTATACCCTCTCCCCCCACACGCACACAGAACATTATTTCAGAAATCATCATTATTTCAGAAACACTCACACGACATTCTCTTACTCGTGTAATACAATCTCTCGTATTACGAAACACGAAAGACCTATGGCGCAACAGTCCACAAAAGACCAAGGCTTGCCAGACGGCGATATATTGGGGGTGTATGGTAAGCCTTCACTGTCAGTTCCCTCGCCGTTTAATTCTGGCCTTCGATACCTAGGTGCGCTGCAGCTTCCCATTTTTTTCTCACGATGCTAGGTCAACACCAACTTTACCCTCACGGGAATCAAACCCTGAATTCTCTGAACCAAAGGAGAGTGTGAAAGCCACTAGGCCAACATGTGAGGACACAATAATACATAAAATGGGCCAAATTTTTTTTTTTGTGTTTATTTAGAAATTTACAATCTCTATTACATATATACAATGAGTAAATAGGATGTTGAATGATGAAACTGTAGGCTAGAGAGAAACTACCCAGCGGTAGCACTGATCAGTCCCGAAGGAAATCTCCGGGGCCACTGGCGATTCAAACGGCGAGGTGGATTGTCAGGGATGGTAGTGGTGGCTAGAGATTGTACAAAAGGATTAGAGCAAAAGGAGAGAGTAGTATGCAGTTTATGATATTTGGTCTTGCCAAATTGTTGTACGAAAGGGACGTTGAGGTCATTATGGAGCGTAAGGTTTGACACATAGAAAAAGGAGCATCAACTATCTGTCGAAGTAGCTTAGATTGCAATGTCTGAATGGTACGTAAGTTTGTAGGTTTAGCTGAACCCCACAATTCAAGTTTCGTAAGTCCAAGTTGGTTTGATTATAAAAATATATATCAGTCTTTTGAGTTCTGTAGGTAATTTGGATCGTCTTCCGATAAGTCTGTAAAGAAGTTTGGCACTTTTAGTCAGTGCTTGTCTTTTAAGTCTTGTGTGCGGGTTTCAAGTGAGTCTTTTGTCAATGAAGAGCCCAAGGTAGCGCACCAGATCTGTTACAGGGAGAGGATTGTGATTGAAGAAGACTGGAGGACAGGAACCTCGCCGGAGAGTAAAATTTTCATTTAATTTCAAATGTTTGCCCATTTATTCTAACATAGATGGTGGAATGCAGCTAACCAACCTGCTAACCCAATTACAGATAGGGAAGTGAAGAGCGCGCCAAAAACAAAAACATAGAACCAACCCCACACATTTTAAAATATAATGCCACAAATTCCGCAAAAATATCTAAAATCAACTTATTTCGTAAAAAAAAAAAAAAGTTTCAAATAATACGATTGATTTATATAGTGAGCAATCTAAGTTTAAAGGAAATCCGTATTTCAAGTAAAATTCCAAAAAAGTGAATAATGGATTTTGTAAAGTGATTTTATTCAAATTTGAGATTATGTCACAGCTTGCAATGTTTACAGTAACAGCAAGAGAAGCTCAGCAACCACAGAGAGCAAGAGAAGCTCAACCACTCTCTCGGACTGGTGTGGGAGAAGCTGTATAAATATAGCGAAGGACAGACAGTTAAACACAGTTGAAGACAGTTGAAATCAGTTGAGTACATCCAATCGCTACGCGCCATTATCATACCACTCTATCTTAAACATTTCTCTGTAAAGTTCAGGCAGTCTAGATCTATTTATTAATATATCAGTAATAAATATCAGTATTAAATATCAGTTAACCAGTGTTAACCAATGTTCTTCTTAACTCATCAAACAAAACCAATTCTCTCCATCCAACACATCCATTATATGTATTAATATTATATAGATATCAAAATATACATCGTTGGAACCGTTTTCCAAAAAAAAAAAAAAAATCGCGAAAAACGGAAAAAAAATCATAATGTGATGTGGCACTTCCGGTCTATGTGAAAGGTTGAGAAGGAATACCTCACAAATGGTGTTCTACCAGACAAAGGGTGTTCCTTCTCAACCTTTCACTGGTAGTACACTCATAACCAGAGTAATAATTGAATACGTAGTGATAGGGCATACAAATTTTCCATTCAAACCCCCTGAAGAAGACAAACAATGTTTGTCGAAACGTTGGGTTACTAATAAAAAACACATACAAATTTTTTTGTGTTTTCTTATGATACTCTCTGGCCGATCAGCCAACCCCAACAGATGCTTCTGATCATTTCTAACGGCCAACAATTGCTACAATTTGACGTACTGCATTTAGTTGTTTGCACTAATTATTTTATGTATATTTAATATAAAAACTATTTTTTATATCTCATGCAGCAGCACATCATTGTTTTTTTTTTTTTTAAGTAATTTTTACTTGTTGATTGTTCTATTTGTTTTTGTAACCCAACTCTTTGTATGGAATCCTTCCAAAACAAATAAATAAATATTATTATATACATACATACACAAACACACACACACACATAGACACCCATTCGCTAAAAACTTTTTCATATTGTGGTGACCTCAAAACATGTGTTCACGGTGAAAAATCAATTTCGAAACTTTCACTCGATCGCAACATATGCTTGTTACTAGATGTAAAAGAAAGTAAAAATTATTTATCAACTTCTATATGAAGATAAAAGATTGAAAATCAAAATTAATACTTTCTCTTAACACACTTTTGGTTTACCCACAGATTCTAGCATAAGTTTTATATAATAAAAAAGGGATTACAAATTGAAAAACTTTGTTTGTAATTCATATTACAAAATTAGATTTGAGATAGAAGTAATTTAAATAATAAAAAAAGAAAATTATATATATATTTTAAATTTGATGGCTTATCTATAATTATACTTTCTTTCTTTTACACGTAACATATAAGATAACCATCATAAAATTATTTATTAAATTATAAATACCAGGTATTATTAACATGTAAATATTCAAATATGTTTTCTTGTATAAAAACAAGTTCTGGGAGATTGGTTAAATGAGGAAGAAAGATTTCTTAGCTCAGTTTAAGGGAAAAATTATGTTACGTAGGCTGCCTTGTATTGTAATATATAATGTAATACAATAATGTAATGTATTAAAACATTAAGATCTAAATGCTTAAGTGCCTTAGCAGGAATATCCTGGGTGCTGCATCTGCTCCAGTAGTATCATTTTTCTGACTGAGTTATAGCGATTTTTTGTAAACAGCTTCAAAGATTTTCTTCGTATACTCTACATACATTTAGATCTATCTAGGGGTTTTATTTTGAAACTTTTTTCTGAGAAAATTAATTTAAGTGGGGTATTCGTGGTGGGGGTTGTTCTTTGTTTACCTCTTCAGTGACATTTCAATTTATGATGCGATTCTATCATCTATATTATGTTAAATTAATTAGTTGCTATCGGAAAATTTGTAGAAAACCGGAAGTGTAACTTTACTGAAGTATTTTTTCATTGACTTTCTCCAAAAAGAAGCAACGGATTTCATTAAACTTTATATACTAATCACTTATACAGAGACCTATCACTTTTGTTTGACACAATTTTCCCAATAAATTTTATTCAAGGTAGGTATCAGGGAAGAGGGATTTCTTTATGCTTTCCTCTAAAGTTTCATTTCAATTTATTAAATGGGTGTATCATCTGCGTAATAGCACCAAATAGCCGGAGGCTATGCTCTAAGTTCGTCCAATCTCTTGGCCATCTAAGCATCAAATAATTGGAGCACTGATATTAATGGAGCCGCGACGAGGACGCTCGGATTGGACTTGAATGAGTTTCCGCAATAGGTTAACTGCCCCGGGAAACTTAGGGAACTTCCACCCTATGTAAGTAATAAACCCTCCACATCTCATTAGGCTCCAATATATAACGTACAAGGATTAAATCACTGGAGCAGTTTTTTGGAAAATCACGAAAAAAGTGTAAAATCCGTTTTAATGATTAG
Source organism: Triatoma infestans (assembly GCA_011037195.1). Classification (NCBI taxonomy): domain Eukaryota; kingdom Metazoa; phylum Arthropoda; class Insecta; order Hemiptera; family Reduviidae; genus Triatoma; species Triatoma infestans. The sequence goes on along the minus strand of JAAEAF010008738.1, from coordinate 5,694 downwards.
GTCCCATAGCAAATGATGAATTTTTATTTTAACATTAGATTTAGATTCCACCGTAGCCGTACCGCAGCCACACACAAAGGCTTTGACACACAGGACGCGATCTGTCGCGGCGGGCAGCGATCGCATGATCTTTTCGGCGGACAGCGATATGGCTACGTCACATACAAAGCGGGATCAACGTGAGCGAATTAGTGTTGTGTTGTCCACAGAGCACGATGGCAGTATTGTTTTACACTAGTACAGTTTTATTCTAGATGAAGACAAGATCCTAGACCGCGCGACAATTTTTGCAATTTTGTACAACCAGCTCGCTTACTACGGCGGTCAAGACTGTCTCGCTGAGATGTCTCGCTGTTTTATTAGAGATCCTCGTGTGTGACAGGGATGATGCAATATTGCATCATACAACAATATCGTCGGATCGCGTCATGTGTATCAAAGCCTTTATTGTGTCACTTCATTTTGACATAAAGATTGTAGATTCAGCTGCACTCCAAGGGATTGAGGAGGCACTTAGGAGTTTTTGCTGCCATATTTCGTAAACCAAATCTTCAAAAATTAAAGGGATCCTTTTCCATGATGCGGTACAGGAATGGAACATACATATAATGGATAGCAGACTAGGAATTTAACAAATATACCGACAGATATAGAGGATAACTCAGTTTCTCATGGGTTTACAAAATAGTAATTACATCGTTTCTATATAATAGATTCATCATATTATCCTTGATAGACATGAATTAATTGAAACTAAGAGCCATTTGATATATGCCTGTCCAATGTTAAAAGCCAACAGAGTCGACTTAAACATAATATCTAAATTTTGGGAATATGTGGCCAGTAAAGGAAGAACTTGTAATCGATACAATATATGAACTTATATTTTTTTACATTATTAAGTGAACAATGAAGTGTTTTATTATTTATTAATAACGAAGTTTTATAATATTGATCACCGTTCTTAGTTTTCTTTCATTCACTGCTTTTGTTTCGTTTGCGTTTAATGGAATTTAATAGTTTAAATTGTTTATGTCAAAGACCTCTGACCAACCTTTTATTTTTTGTGTAAGTGTTGTATTTATGTATGCGTTCTGAAAATAAATATATAAACAACCGTAATGCATAAATTAAATTACATCCTTTAAATCGCAACAATTACAAGTTTTTTTACACATATCACAAATTTTCGGGAGATTGATTTTTATTCTCATGTGCGAATGGGGCTTACACCGTCTAGGCGATGGGAGCCCTAAAATCAAATCATCCGGTCCCCCCGGTGGGAGTTAGGAGTAGAGCTAACGATCCTATCTCACAAAACTCTTACTGTTATGTAACCTTAACGAGATATAAACGGACAGACTTAAGGAAAAGTCAAGGATTCGTCATACTGACTTGAGGTTTGGACAACAGAACTTTTAATCACATTACCGACTGGGGGGGGTCACTTCAGTCTTAAAAGAAATTAACGATTACAAATCGTCTTAGCTGCTATCCATTTGATCAGATGGATTGAAAATGAGCTACTGAAAAAGCGGCTATGCACCATTTATTACAGATGCTACCAGAAACAGCACGCCTTTTTGTACTGGATTTTTGCATTCTCGGATCTTTCTGTTTGCAAGGGCAGGAGGCGTCTGACTGGTCGGAAGTTGAAAAGTCGAAACTGTGCGACATTCAAAAACATGGCTGTTGGATGTACCCTCTATCGGGGAAAGAATATTCACAAAAGTACTTGAAGATCGCCGGACGGAAACACGGTAAATAAAATAGATCATGCAAGCTCACTAGCTTGCAGAATGAATCCATTCTCATCATCTTCTGATCATACAGGAGCGCTAATGATACAATCCATTAGCAGACAGTATCCAGAGTAAGAGCATAGATCTAGAATGCCAGGAATTCCCTAGAAAAAGTCGCAACTCCAAGCTCAAGGATCCAAAAATTTATGAGAGCTGTCAACAACGCCTACCTTTAAGGAGACTAAAAGGAACATGAGCTACCATCCATTCAATCAGATGGATTGAAATGGGCTACTGAAAATGCGGCTTTGCACGAGTTATTGGAGATGCTACCAGAAACAGAACGCCTTTTTGTACTGGATTTTTATTGAAAGGAAGAATTAGGAAGCTTGCCACTGGATTCCTACCAGTAAACCCCGAATCTTTCTGCTAAGACTTAAAAACTTATTCTACAACTAATGCAGGGAACTGTAGAATGGTGTAATGGTGGAAAGATTTGCAACCGCTACGAAAAGAGCTGCAGAAGAAATACTTAGTATGGAAAGATGCGAGCGAAGATTCCTCTGATTGATGAAGAGCGCGCTAGGGTGGCAAGAAAAAGAACGAAGCTTATAGAAGGATAATCTAGAAGAAGTATACTGAATTTTAAAGGAAAGGAAGAAAAGAGACTTCTACGACAGAAGATAAAAATTTGGGAACAAAAGCAGCTTGATGATATCAAAGAACAGAGAAATTTAAATGTGGTGAGTAGTTTTTACCGGAACGTTAATATTATGTGGATCCCTTTTAAAACCTAGAAAAGTGAAGTGCAAAAAGCTGGATGGGGCTTTAATAACAGAGAAAAAAGAAATCATATTAAGATGATTTTATATGAGGGCGCAGACGTGGAACTGAAGCGGATCATTCGTTGGCTACTGAAGACGATGACGTAGAACCTCCCGAAGTGGAAGATATTGTAGATGCCATTGAAAACAATGAGTTAGTAAAAATTCCTAGTTTGAAAATAATTTTTTAATAATAACTGTAAAAATTGCATTAAGTGAGGAACTCATTCGATGTTCGTATCAGATTCTTTTCGCTAGCAATTATTGAAGTATTATGAAGGCAATAGTGTCTTGTGACGAAAGAAAGAAAAAAAATTATCTCTTTGTAAATCATAGTTACCTCTATAAAAATAATCATGATTTCCTTCTTAATGACTAGTGCTTTATTAATACTCGTACTTCCAATAATTTCGAGCACATGAATTTTGTAAGATTAGAAATTTTACCTTTTATTGCAATCGTAATTTTTTTAAGTAGTAGGAATTTCGATAAATAGTTTTTTTTTTACAAAATTACAATTCCTGTAGGAAGGAAGTTTTTCAGTAGTCCGAGAAAAAAAAATATCCCCTTAGTTTACTTGAAAAATAAGGTTATGGATTCCTATGAAAGCTGAAACGATGTTGACGTAGCATCGTGAACAAACTTTGGGGCTACAGTTAGTAGTAACAGAAGCGTGCTGACCAAATGATTTCAAATAAACATACTCGTCATGCAGGCCTTGGCCATCCAAGAGCTGTGGTGACATATGTTTTAATCTTGAGCTTTGTATTTTCTTTTATAGGCTGTTTAGTATTTTATTTGAATTATGATGGGTTGATTTGAATTCCAATAAATTCTGAACCAGTTTTACAGCCTGAAGTTTTATTATATATTAAAAATATATAAGAAATTTTTTACATTTCTTTCTACGACGTTTCGGCTATTCACTTGCCATTCCAAAATTAAACTACTAAACTACTTGATAATGGCAAGTGAATAGCCGAAACGTCGTAGAAAGAAATGTAAAAAATTTCTTATATATTTTTAATATATAATAAAACTTCAGGCTGTAAAACTGGTTCAGAATTTATTGGAATTCAAATCAACCCATCATATGTTTTAATTTTTTGACAGAGAAAACAAGAAGTGTGTGTTTATAGTTTAAAGTTTCAGAGGGACCGCTTTGGGGCGTTCGCCCATCATCAGGATGTCAAAACAGTGTGATAACATAGACTTGCACAGAGCAAATTTAGTTGATCCAGTCAATGTACATTGTAATTGGTTCCGCAGAGTTGGAAAGCATCGGAGATATTTTCCACGATAGCCTGCTTCTTTTTGTGGTCATCGACCGGTTACGGGCGATCGCCCATCATCAAAATTATTTTTTTGTTAAAACAGTGTGTTAATATAGACTTGCACAGAGCAAATCTAGTTGATACACTGACGACGGGCCCAAAAACCGGTCGATGACCACAAAAAGATACATGCTATCACGGAAAATATCTCTGATGCTTTCCAGCTCTGCGAAACCCACCACATCAACTATAGTTCAAAGTTGTTATATCTTTATTAAAATATCATCTATTATTAAAGCAAAATTGGTGATCTGAGGAAAAATATAATAATACGGAATTATCTAGAAGCGTTGTATTATTACACAAAAAATTGTAATATCACAATTTCGCTGGCTCTATAAACAATGTCCTACATTATTTAGCCTTTATATCAGATGAATAGAATCATTAATTAAAAGATTATTTGCCCCTATTCTTTTTTTTTTTTTGTTTTGTTTTGTTTTGTGCTCACTTCTCATCCCTTCATAAAATCATTATTTCCATTATGGTGACCTACAGTGCAGAAGAGCGATGGTTTTAGCCTTTATCGACGTCGCTTGATTAATTTTCAAAAAAACAAATAATAATACTAATAATAATAAAAAAAAAAAACCTCCTACAACAATAACCGTGTACGTTGGCTTCATGATAAAGTCCGCTTGGGCATCATTTATAACTTTGAACAGTATAACGCAAGCCTTCTTCTACATTGGCTGACTCCATAGTTACACGATGGAGCGCCCAGTACAAACCCTACGCTAATTTATTACTACTACTACGAGAATCCAGGAACAGTTCTTCCTGACGACGACCATGCTGTGCCTCTTCCATGTCCTTCCTATGTATATATATAAAACCCCCACCGCCTTCTTCCACTATATCTAAAAACTCTTCTATATAACATAGTGAAGTGGTGTGTTGGTGGGTATATTTATTTTTTAATTAGCCTGTCAATCCTGCTAGTGGAGTTTAAAAAGAAGAAGAGAAACAGGGGCGTGCGGGAGTGGGGGGAGGAAACAAGTAAGTAAATTGGGGAAGAGAGAGAGAATTTTATATTAAATCTTTTCACTAGTGGAAGAAGAATATGGTACGCCTGCCTGCCTTGCTAGCAGCCTCTTACAAGATCACTTTCTGAACACGATTAACTAACCATAACCAACACAATAAAGTAACGGCTTTGTCTTAGCTCTTTACTTTCTTAGACTTAATAACAGTCACTACTTTTATATTCTTACTTTAAAAAAAATAAGAAGTTAATATACAATTTGTCAATATTAGTTCAAAATTGAATTTTGTAATTAGGCTATAATGTTTTATCACTATACCTAGTTGTGTTAACTGGCTAAGCCAAAATGACGAATTAAGTTACTTGGACAATTGGCCCCCAGATGGAGGTTGGGTATTAGCGCGAGCTCGAAACTGCCCTTAACTTGATGTAGTAATTAAAAAAAAAAAAATAGTTCGAAACTGTATTTTATGTTTTCTGAAAAATATAATACCCGAGAATATCATTTAATTCATACAAATCAAAAGAGTGCGTGTCATCAGTATAAACGTTTAGCGATATATAATTATATTTAAATATTGTTTACATAATTACAACATATTATTTACATAATAAAATATTGTTTAGATAATTACAACATATTATTTACATAATAAAATATTGTTTACATAATTACAACATATTATTTACATAATAAAATATTGTTTACATAATTACAACATATTATTTACATAATAAAATATTGTTTACATAATTACAACATATTATTTACATAATAAATTGTTTACATAATTACAACATATTATTTA